>PVLD010009730.1:0-75089 GCA_004027595.1 Dinomys branickii | reverse complement strand
TCTCCTCCCTCATCTCCGTTGCCCTACCACTCAATCAGTCATCCTCCCTGTGATAATAACTGTACTCCTGGGTTTATCTATATCCTTGGACTCTCACCTTGGGAAGAGATATAGCTGCCTCAGACTATACTATAACATACAGGGGTGTATACAAACTGCCATGGTTGGAGGTGGGAAAGCACATATGCTCACAGCGGACTGCCCTGCTCCACCCTGTCGTCGTGCTATGGGTGGGGGCAGGTCCAGTCCATGAGGTGCCCTGAGCGGGCCCTCAGCAGAGCAGCCACCGGGCCCACTGCGGAGCAGCAGCGGAGCAGCCGCGGCGGCCCCTGTATTTTTTTCTTGTGTCTGAATTTCATTTGGACTGAAATAGGCTGTCACAGACACTCCAAAAATACCGCACACTTTTACACTGCATTAAAGATATTAGATGAATTCCTGGAGTAATCTGAGCTATTAGGAAACTGTCCCTTAGAAGCAGTGAACTCTAAATCTTACTTCTATTTGCTTTGTAAACAAGTCTACCTTGTTATTTTTTTAAAGTTCCAGTCCAGGAATGGTGGCCTACACCTGTAATCCCAGCACTCGGGAGGCTGAGGTAGGAGGATTGTTGTGAGTTTGAGACCAGCCTGGGCTACAAAGTGAGCTCAAGGCCAGTCTGAACTGCACAGTGAGACCCTGTCTCAAAAAGACAAAAAAAAAAAGAAAAAAAGAAAAAGTTCCAGGGCAAAGCTGGGTGTGGTGAGCACCCCTGTAATGCCACCTCTGTGGAGGGCTGAGGCAGGAAGATCACAGCCAGGGCAACTTAGCAAGACCCTGTATTAAAAAGAAAAATAAAAAAAACCAGCTGGGAATATAGCTCAGTGCAAAGGGCCTGGGTTTAATTCACAGTACTGTCAAAACACAAGACCCTAGACCAGGGTGGTATCTGGGGCCATATGAAGAGTAGAAAAACAAGACAGGTCCTGATTGGGGAAGCTATTAGGAGGCTGTGGCAAGGCAATAAGAACATGTCTTCATCACCCCCCCACACACACACACAGACAGGGCTTCCAGCTGGCCCGCCTGACCTCTGTTGCTGGCCCAGCTCAGCACACCTCTCACTTCACTGCTCCTCTCCCTGATTGTTCCTCCCTAGTTTAGTGAAGAACTTAATTTGTATATTTTCAGTCCTTTCTGTCTTTGCCCTTCATAGTCTCATCAATCCTCTTCAGAGCCCTGGAATGAAATTGTTTGTTGCCAGGATGAAAACTCACACCATACAATCATTTAAAAGATCTTTCAAGCTATCCCAGTACATAGCATGAGGAACTAAGTAATGCACTTTAATAAACAAGGTCTAAGAAGTCAGAAATTAGGAACATTTGTAATTGTCAATCTTGTTTGCTATAAAAACCAGATCAAAAAGCAGTTACTGTATACTTTCTGTCAATACCTAAAATTAATGTGGTAAGCTAAGTGGCAAGATAGTATTTATCTTAAATAAAAACAAACATCTGGTATTGTAATTTTTAAACATCAACTAGTAATAGTTATACCTGCTGCTTTTAGTTAATTCTGTAGGACCTGTGGTTTAAGCTAAGCTACCCATTCATCACATTTCTTCCACTATCTACAACCTTTCTCTTGCTAAAATGTGAGAATAGAATGTGATGCAAAGGTTTCACTTTAGAAGTCCACTGAAAGCTAAGCATTTGCTATCAAAGCCTCTTACCACTTTGGATACGGGTCTTAAATGAACGGGCTCCTTAATATTGCTATCTTCTTTACCAGTACAAAGGGAGATTATACAAACTGAAGTTTCTAGAGCAATCAATGGAAGCATCATATGTACCTCATTAGTGCTCACCTTTGCTCTTGTCTTCATTAAAATTCAAAAAGTAAATTTGGTTTATTAGTCATTCCAATACTGTACATATATGTACCATTTTAACATATTTGCATTTGGAAATCATGGCCTTCTTGTAAATTTTTATGGCTTACAAAAAAGTACTATATTCAGACTACTTTATGAAAGTTTAGTGCTTATCTTTTCCCATCACTGTCCCCACTTTTTGTATTAAAAATTCTGTGTCTAAAACAATTGCACTAAAACTGTAACCTAGTTACCTATTTTTACATCTTGGATAGTACCTGCATATGACAGAATCCTGTGCATTTTAAGATATCTTTATAAAACAAAATATGAAGAATATAAATTAGATGTTAGTTATAAACTAATCCAGCCTGAAAACTTCTACCTTAATTAAGATTTCTACCTTAACAGAAAGCAGGTCTAAGAAGTTACTTTCAGTGCCTTAATTCGAAAGTAAGAGCAATATTGGCACATGAAGTAAAAATTAGTATTATCTTACCACCATTTAGTATTTCTTACCACTTAAAAAATATAAGAAAGCAGTTTTGAACCATAGTCACTAATTTTCCTAGAGTAGATCTGAGAGTACTACTTAGAAATCAGTTACTAGAGAATTATTTTTTCTTGAGTTCTTCATTACTCAAAGACAATTAGCACCTCTTTCAGATACTTGAGCTAAGAGTTTTATTATAAAAATACTAAAACAGAATTTGCCAACTTCAGTTAATGTAAAGAACAACTACATTACTACATTATGCTTACTGCTTGCTATCCCACTCTCACTCATTATCCTATATATCCAAGATACTAAGTATGGGAAGGAAAGTGGAAAGTTCTTGTTTTCATATGCTGCTGTTAAAACATTCTTGTATTACCATATCCCAAAGCAAGTTTTGGATACCACCATCATAGATGCTATACAATTATTGAAGAAAGATCCGTGTTTGTGTTTTAAAAATAAGAAATGATAAGGAAAAACTGGTTCAGACACCAGTAATTCCAAAGGTCAAAATCCCAAACAAGAAATATAATTATTGATAAGTATCATTCTTATTAGATGTTAAAAATGCTTCACTGAGCCAGGCATGGTGGCGTATGCCTGTTATCCCAGCACTTTAGACACTTAGGCAAGAGGGTCATCGTGAGTTTGAGGCCAGCCTGAGCTACCCACCAATAGCCTGTCTCCAAAAAACCTTAACTGTGGTACTTCCATCTTATTAATATTAAATTATAGTATCTTGTTTTAAAAAAAGGAATTCTGATTTCACTCATGGTGCTTTTACCTGAAGACTTTACACAACCAACCATAACAACTAACGAATCTCCAAATTAGTATTCGCAGCCTTTGTTCATCCCCTACACTGCAGGCTCATAGGACCTGAGTGAATTTTGCTACAGATGTCCAATAGACATGCCTACCACATCCTAAACAAAAATCTTCCTTTTCTTCCTCAAACTTGTGTATCCCACATCTCTATTTTAAAGGATGAAAAGGCTGAAATCAAAATGATAGAAATCACTCATAATTCCTGTTCAGTAATACCCACTAAATTCTAAACTCTTCTCCACATAGCACTTAAAACTGTACTTTTCACAAAATCCATACTGGAAACATCTCAGCAATAGCTTGTTATTGTACACAGGCTCCAACACAGGCTACCCCAGCTGGATCCCGAGTTCTCCCTCTTACCCTTCCACACTCCACACTCATCTCTCAGCAGCCACACTGGCCCTTCAGCGCTTTAATACACCCCCTACTCTTCCTCCAGCTCTTTCAATGGCTCCCTGTAGCTCTTCAGACCTGGACTCCAATGCTTCCACTTCAAAGTCCTCACCAGGTGGAATTTACTCCCATTCTCTGTCCCCTATTGCTGTCTGATTTTTCTTGATAGCATTTATCACTCAGAAATATTTGTCTCCAATATAAATGCCACTCACATACACAAACTGTATCTTGTTCATAACTGACATGTTGGTAAAATATATGAATGCTGAGTACATAATATGATAAAGTAGACAAAGTGTTCCAGTTTGTGGCAGGAGAATAATACACTTACTAGATCAACATCTGTGAACCACAGATCAGGGTTGCCAAGAAGGGAAGCACGAAGTTCTAAGCAGAATTATGACTATAAAACCATAACCATCTAATTGGAAGGGGGCCATCTAAAGAACCTAACTACATTTCAGAAGGAAATCTGCACATAAGATACTTTTTTTCAAGTACCCAAAATTTGAAAGAAATTGTAGGTAAATCTGAACCTTAAAGAATTTGAAGCTTGTGGAAAACACTATGAAATACAGACTTTGAGGGAGAAGGCAGGAGTCACATGTGAAGCAAGAACAAGTGAGGGACAGGACAATGGCTTAGAAAGATACTAGAATGTTAAATGACAAGTTTCATTTCGTTTGCCTCTGAAAGAGAAGGAAGACAGTGAAATGTTTTACTCTGACAAAGCCAACGTACGCAATGTGTGGTCCCACACATCTATAATCCCAGCACTCTGGGAGGCTAAGACAGGAGGATCAGAAGTTCAAGCCTCTATTGGGAAAATTAACTTGGGGAGATCCTGTCTGAATACAAAAAGGGGAATGTAGCTTATCGCAAAGGCCCTGCGTTCGATCCCCAGTACCACAAACACAAAAAGCAGTCAACAAAGCAAAACACTGCAAGGGTAGCTCAAGAAAGTTAGGAACTAAAAAGAAAATACTACACCTCTTCAAGCAAATTTATATATACAGATTTAGGGTTATGTGTCTCTTAGAAGTTTTAATAGTAGGGGCCAGCTAGTATTTTCCAAATTTAGCTGTACTAACCCTATTTTCTCATTAAGTAGGATTATTAGTCTGCTAGTATATTTCTAGGGAGCAAATTACAGAATTGCTCTGCACCTTCTGACTTTGTAATTCAACCTCAGAGAATTGTTATTTATAATAAAAATTAGGAAATATATTTTCAAACACAAAAAAGAACACATAATCTTGTTTTAAACATCAGAATACTATATGACCACTAAAACCTATAAATGGGTTGAGAGAAGTTTATACAACATAAACAGAAAAAAATACAGGAGATTTGTAACTACTAGTATTAAAAGAACTTGCTAATATTAAAAGAACTTAAAATAGGGTCCTCAGCAAGAAAAGTTGATTGGTATAGCACAACTACAGGATAGCAGCAACTTGGATAAATAATGGGTAAGCTGCCAGGCATGGTGGCACACACCTATAATCCCAGCATGCCAGAGGCTGAAGCAGGAGGACTGCTACAAGTTTGACACCAGCCTGAACTGCACAGTGAAACCCTGTCTCAAAAGACACACACAAAAAAAGTGTGTAAGTTGAGAAAGACCTAGGTATTCTGATTATAAGTGCATGTCATTGTGTAATGTGTCTGAAGGAGAGCTGATACAATTAGGCTGCATTATGACACATGTCATATCTAGAACAAAGGCAGTCCCATAGCAGTCTGACTGGCTCAGTACATATCTCAAATACAAGCACACATTGCTTAACAATGAAGGTACGTTCTGAGAAATGTATCATCAGGTCTGGTCACTGTGTGAACATCGGAGTACACACACACAAACTACCTTGCAGACTGCTCCCAGGCTACAGTCCTACAGAATGTATTAGCATACCAAATACTACAGGCAGATGTGACACAGTGTTAATATCTGTATGTCTAAATATATCTAAGCTTAGAAAAACATATAGTAAAAATACTAAGTAATAGGAATGTTTCAGCTTTACTATAATCTTACAGGATGACCACTGAGTCTTGTTGACTAAAATACATCATCTAGCATATGATTTTACTGTGATGAGTTTAAGTACCACACTAAAGTCACAAGCCAAGTAGAGATCCCACAGAAAGGGAGCCCGAAACTAGGTCATAAAAGAATACACAATCAAAACACTGTGAATATTGAATATGACCACAGATACGAGGACGACATATCAGATAGCTGTTTCACATATAGAAGAGCTACTATTTGAAAGAGGCATTAAATTATCTTGTGTTGTAAAGTGCATCTTTAGATGGAAAGCAGAGACAGACTTTGGGTCAATCTTTTATAAATATGAACTTTTAAACAACAGATTAGTAAATTTTCCTTTATTCAGGTACATATAAGACAATTTATCTGACCGGATTTTAGAAAAAAAGATTGTCTAGAAAACAGGTTGGTTTAGGTATTATCCAAAGTTCTTGCCAACTCCTATGAACCTGGGGTATGAAACTTTAAAAATTAAGTTTACATAAAAGATTAATTTAGGTTAAGCTGTTAATAAAACTACCATATATAAATGTAAGGATACCTTGGTCCAGGTTTTGGAATTTTGCCAGCTTTCAGCTCATCAATAATTTCTTCAATATCCTTAGGTGTCAGATCCTCCTAAAAAAGTTTATAGAAGTCACTGAAATTACTTCCTACTACTGAATTCTGTGCATCGCTTCTTGTCCTGCATCGCTTCTTGGCCTTTAGATCCAGTGGAGTATCTGAAATGTGTTTAAATCTCCTATACCAATTAGTTTACTGTCTGTCTCTCAGCTCCCAACATAGTTACCAAGATAGCAACAACTGAGTAACTCCAGTACATTAGTACATATCACCCAGTGTATATGACAAGAGCTATAGCTGAAGAAGAATCCAGCTTAATGTGAAGCACCTGCCTGGGAGTCCACCACTTACTAGCTGGTACTCCTGGACAAGTTCCCAGGCTCTTCTAGTTTGCTTATTTGTAAACCTACTTGAATCTGTTTAGAGGATTAGATGAGAAAATAAAGTAGAACAGTGTCAAGGAACAAGCTCAATAAATACTGCATTCTTAAAGTTCAAAGAGTAGTTTGCACCAGTAGTTATACGAATTTGCAAGTAGATTCCTTAATCTAAAGATCTAACTACTACTAACTGAAAGAATCTCTCCTCTCTCAATCTGTAGAATACTTCATACAAAGCCTTGACTTAATTTATATTTAATTCCCACATACTAAGAAATAATTATCTGGAGTCCAAAACTCAATGAAACCTGAAGAGACAAGTGGAACACCAGGCAAACTTGGCTCCAGTCCTTAAAAGCCTACAGTGACAAAAGACAAAGCCCAAGCACAGCCCATGAGTCTACAAAGACCATCTAGCCTTACAGCCCCAAAGCTAGGCCCTCAATGTGAGGGTAAACCTGAAGTTAAACTGTCCCTCAAGGGACACTACTCATCTGAAACCTTGCCCTGGTGAGGTGGAGGAAAGCCTGAAGCTTTCTGAGCCAGTGGTAGATGGACTTATACAAACGAGAAGCACAGCAAACTCCTTAACCCATAAGGGGCCACAAGCTGCCGAGCAGCTTGAACCATAGGCAGTACATGCATGACTATCCTATTAGGTGACTTTTAAACATTTTTATTAGTAAAAAGACCAATGAAAGTGACTCCATCCATTTATACCACCAGTGGTACAAGCCACCTGATGGGACAGTCATACAAGAACCACTGATAGGGTTCAAGCTGGCAGGAACATGTTAAACAATCCGTCTTCACAATAGGAACTTCTAAAGGATTTCCATACACAAATTCGTAAGTGATAAAAGCTAACAAAGGAGCACAAATGAAAACCATGATATAGTTAAGACAGCAACCAGTGTAAAAATGGTAACTAAAACATCCTACATATTTGCATATTAGGAACCCATCTAAAAAACTTAGAGGTCAAAGAAAATTAAAAAATATTCAAACTAGAGACAGCTAAAGCAGTACTTAGAAAGGTGTACAGTAGTATCTCGGAGGTTCACGAAAACTTTTGTTTGCAAATAATTTGGTTCACAAACAAGCATTTGGCAAAAGTTTGTATTTGCAAACTACGTCAGATGACAAACACAACCAGTCATCTCTCCCACACAAACACAAACATGGGCATCTTTTCCAAAATTGCCAAATTAAATTCATTGACCAGGTACTGCCGTACTACTATCCCTAAAATTCTTAGAACAAGCAACATAACATTAGTATGGGTTCATACACAGAAAGTTTAAAAATATAAGTAGAAAAAGTGCATATTAATGATAATGGATATCTTTGGAAATGAAACAAGCAGAACAGGATTTAGGTAAGGGTAACTTCACCTGTACCTACAGTTAGTTTCTATAAGTAATAACAGTGACAACAATGACATAATAATACCTGAAGTAAACGTTGCAAAATGTTACCATTAAGTCTGGGTTGCTATACCAGGGTTATTTTCTGTATTTATATATAAATGATTAATTTTTTAATGTCTTAAGTTGATTATATTCTGAAGAAAGATACAAAAATGTTTAAACAACTTTTTAAAAACTAGTAGTATTTATGCTAATGGTTTCATCTAAATGAACAATTCAGAAACAAACATCTACACGACATGGAATCAATATTTTAAATACAACATCAGAGAACTTCAGTTTACATTAAGGGGGATACTTACATAGTAGTTGTCATTTATTTGAACCATTGGTGCATTTACACAGGCCCCTAAACATTCCACTTCTATAAGAGTAAAAAGTTTGTCGGGTGTAGTCTCCCCAACCTTTATTCCTAAAAATATAAAAAGATCACTGTAAGGACCAGGTCACAGCTTAATGGCAATCTGGTTTAAGGGCAGAAAGGGGTTGGGCACTACATAGTACAGAGCTAAGAGGTATAATCAGACTATATGGTGAATGTTTAACCCTCCTCACAATACTCCCTCTTTTCTTCAAACACACTTAAACGCTGCTGTTCTTCTCATTTTCTGAAGCAGTTCTGCAAGTCTCTTCATGCGTGTCTTTAGTTGTGCTGTTACGTTGCCTCAGTGTCTAGAATTGACTAAAAGCATTTACCTTTCCTAGTCATTTTAACTTTAGGAAATAATCAGAGTTTGCACAGTGCCAAATGTAGAATAAGGTGGCTGAGGATACACTGTAATGTTTTTATTTGATAGAAATTGATGTAAGTGGTTGGTCAGTGTGAGTGATCAAAAAATACAGTGAATGTTCTTTTTTTTTTAAAAAAAAAGATAATTTTACTATAGTAAGACATGTTGCCATTAATCCCTCTTAAATATTCCTCCTTGCTTAGAATACACTTAGTGTTCTTGGCAATGTATCTTTTAGTGTAATAATTTTAAACTTAAAAGTATTCATCTTTTTTGATCACCCTTGCTATATAAAAAAATTATTTCAGAGCATTAAATTTCTTTAAGAAAGACGAATGCCTTTTATGTACTATAACATACCAGGATTTAAGTTCCTTTCAAAACAAAGGAACTTAGGACTCATCTCTAGTGCTTGTTGTTTAGCAGTACCTCAGAATGTATTCATTTTGATTGTGATTACTAAACTACAAGTATCAAGGCTGAGGCAGAATGATCGCTGTGAGTTTGAGGACAGCCTGCAAACACAGTGAGTTCAAGACCAGCCTGAATTACAAAGGGAGACCCTGTCTCAAATAATAATAGTAATAATAATGATAAACTAAAAATGTTATAGCCACACTAACAGATTGGGAAAGAATGTAAACTACTGATGTCAAAGATTATTAAGAAGGTGAGGGAAATGGGTAGTACTCTCACGTATTTAGTAAAACATGGTAAAGTCTGACCCAACAAGCTACATTTAATACAGGACAAGTATGCAAAGGTATGTGTATGTGAAAGTAACTGCAGATTAACTTGTAATTTAAAAAAATGAGGCAGACACATACACTGTGCTATGAAAAGATAGCCAGAAATAAAGTCCAAAAAACAGAGAATTATATTTATGCACTGAATAATTAAAATAATATAAAATCTATCACACACTGTGAACAGTTAACAGAATATATAACTTGGAAGTGTGATTTTGGGCTAACTTCAGCATTCCTTTATATACTTTATTACTGCCCAACTATTTTTTGCAATATGTAACTTGTATCCAATAACAAAATTAAAAAATATTTTCTTTTACTTCATCTGACAAATGTAAATGCAGCAATCAGTTTCATATGGAATAATGCCAACTTATTTTTACTCTAATGTCTATTTTAAAATTTATTTTCCTGTGAAGTGTTCTTACTGTGTTCGCATCTTATTCTATAACTTCTTTGGAGGAATGTATGGACAAGAGAGTCAATATTTTATGTAACACAAGATACTATAAAATAAAACAATAAATACTACAAAATACTAAAACAAGCTACTATAAAACAGTAGAACAATTTTCTAAACAATGAAAAAGTTACAACTCCTAGAAGGTTTACAGATATAATTTATGATTAAAATGGAAAGGTTAAACCTCAGCTTTGAGACTGAGAATTAGAGACAAACACAAAATAGAAATAAAGGTGAGCAAAACGACAAAATTTTACTGGCAAAGTACAGGTAAGATGTCAGAAACTGGAAAACTTAGGTAGAGTTATGTCAAATTTAGAAAGAATTCTATTGTTTAAGTAACAGTTATAAATATAATGTATCCCATACCGAGCTTTTTCTGAATGGCCTCCATGATGCTGTCAGAGTCTCTGAGCATGCAAGGCGTTGTAGTGCAGACCTGAATGTGGTACTTCCCAACTGGCTTTCGGTTGTACATTGTATAAAAAGTCGCTACTTCATATACTCTCATTGGCGGGACTTGTAAAACTTCCGCAACCTAAAATATTAGGAAATTTTTAAAAGAAGATAATTACAGTGTTTATTAATTGAACTTTGGGTATTTCATTAAAAAAAAATTTCAACACTGTCTCAATTTGGTAAAAACATAAGAGTTCTAAGAGCAGAAAAAACATACTTGTACCCAGTAACTCTGATATAAGCCCTTCAATTTTTGCAAATACCTTACACTTAACAACAAAGAACCCGTAACACCAGTACTTCCTTCTCCCCTCTGTGTCTCACCAGCTCAGGCAGTATTTTTTTCTCTAAATATTTCAGTATTATGAATTTATGCTTTGATCATTTCAGCTCTGATATTTTTTAATTTGAATTGTCTACATGGCAAAAATTTAGCAGTCAACTGCCAATAAAGGAAAGTTTATGTTCAACTCTTCACCAGTTTTTCAAAATAGCCTAATGTGACTGGTAATATATAGTGTACAAAAATGGTATGGCAACATAAAAAAGGTAGAATCAAACATGACTATTAGCTCATATCTGTTTACATATATCATTTCTACATTTACATATATATCAATTAAAATTTTGTATTTCTAACACACTTCTCCAGAATAATCCAAAATACTACTAATATTTCATATCATAGTACTTTGTAGAAAAGCTAGCTCTTAACAGAGTAGTATTTCCTAATCCTTCATATATCAAAGAAATGACATAAAGTACTTGTTTTGATATCCTAGATTTTAGGACTATGCAGCTGTCTCTTAGGGCCAGTATGTATGGAAAACAAGGTTTTCAGACTGTTTCGGACTGGTCTTTGTACTACTATCATGACTATAATCCTGGCTATAACTTTCTAGGTTACCTAATACATTATCCTGAGTTTGACGACTTGCACCATCTGGCACTATTAAAATGTGTAATTGACATACATATGTCAATGTTCGGGCATGAAAGTGGTTCATTAATGGTATTTCAAATAAGTTGAACTTTCTCTTTTTTTTTTTTTTTGCGGTACTGAGGATCGAACTCAGGACCCTGCGCTTGCTAGGCAAGCGCTTATTCCACTGAGCTATATCCCCAGCCCCACAAGTTGAACTTTCTCATAGCAAGAACTTAAACGTATTCTCAAAAGACATAAAAAAAAAGACAACTAATCACTTGTGAGAAATAAAGTAGTTGTACTTAATTTGATGGTTCTAAACCAGGGATGTGCCGCTGAACCTGCGGTGCTACCAAAAAACATGTTAAAACCCTAGCACCACACTAATTTAACAAACCTCCTCCAGTGAGGTGCTGATTGACTGATTTGGAATTGGAATTCTACCGCATACTTCTCTATCCTTTATTAACTGTTAAGGGACTAATGAGTGAAGTTTTTGGATTTTTTGTTGTAAAGCTGAGTATTTCTTCAGCTGAGGGAGAGGAACAGTAACATTAAAATAAAAGTTCTAAATATAAAATGGAAAGAATCTTGATTCTGTTCTTTATATTCTATTTCCTGCCACTCCCTAAATAGAACAGGACAATGTGTTTGTTTCTTGTCTTTTTGAGACAGGGTCTCGCTATACAGTTCAGGCTGGCCTTGAGCTCACTTTGTAGCCCAGGCTGGTCTCGAACTTGCAAAGATCCTCCTGTCTCAGCCTCCCAAGTGCTAGGATTACAGGTGTACACCACCACACCCAGCTGACAATGTGTTTTAAATGCTCTCACATTAGCTTTATTCTGTTTTGCTCTAAATTACTCTTTGCAAGATTTCCAATAGGCATACTATTTTTAAAAATGTAAAATTTTTGTAAAAAATAAAAACTAGAGTTAGAATTATATACCTAAATAATTATTTGAAAGTAGGTATAAATTTCTAAAGAAAGTTAACTTACAAAAAAGTATGACATTTATTGAAAAAATAACCAACTATATTTACTTAACAGTATTTAAACTAGCTCTGTGCATAGAGAAAAAAATTACTAAGGATCTATACATTATTAGTTAACCGTACAATACAAATAAGAGATCAACTGACTAAATCTAAAATTTGCATTTGGGATTACTGTACAAAAATGGAAGACACTGGTGTTCTCCAAGAAAATGATGGTCTTGCCTAACAGGATCAAGTGAAGTTTAGAAAACGACATTAAAATGCAGCATCTGTGACAGTCAAGTAAGAAACACTCTGCATGGCACTGTTCCACCTCTACCACTTAGGAATCGTAACATAGTAAATAGAAGATATCTACCTCGTTCAAAACCATCCCTGCTGATAAGCAAATTCAAAGAAAAATGAGTTCCTTAGCTTTAAATCAAAATACCCTTTCCATTATATAACAATGCTTAGTGTTACATTATGTAACATGGATTCACATAGAAATCAAATTACATGTGGTTTTTGTATGGCACTTTGTAAACTATACACTGTATTACCATAACAAATGGAGCAGTAACAGGATATGAGTAAACCTGAAATTGATTACTGCTGAATATTATTACAAAAAACAAAATCTTAAAATACATATGGACAGACTAACTTCATATAAAGTGGGTCATCCATAGAATTTCTGTAGGTTGACTCCAAAGGGCAATCAAGTGGCATGAATCCAACATATTATATAAACATTTGTTACAACCTGTAGCCAGACATGCACAGTATTAAAAACATTCACACTTATTATGAGATTTTCAATGTAAGTCTAGTGTTGAAATAGTACATTAATTTTCAGAATATGTTATCACTAAATAAACACATTTGAGATCTTTATCTGTATTATGACCATTTCCCTCAAAATAAAAGAGAACAAAAGCAACAAAAAAAGTTTCACCATGACGCCTTCACTATTTTCAGCAAGAGTAGAAAGCTCTATTTCAGTGTACTAAGGAAACTGCTAAAAGCATAAATACTATTCAGGGAAACATAAATGACTGAAGGGCAACAAACTCTGAGATGACGATGCCCACAATTAACAGTGACTTCTGTGTGAGGAAGTTACCGCACACAGCCTCTCCTCTTTTCTAAGGCAAACATGAACTCAGTACCTTGTTCATAGCGGAGATGGGTAACCACCCATTCTGCCTTTGGGCTAAGTCCAGGACTGGAAGCACTGCCGCTGCTTTATGCCCTTCTGGATAGTTTTTTACAATTGCTTCTATCCTCTGCATAGAAGAAAAGGCACCCTTTTTATTTATCTGGAAGATACTAAATATTCTGTAAATTAATTATGTTAATTTAGTCATACCTTATAGTTTTCTGGTGTGAAATCAAATGGAGTATCTGGATTATTCTCAGGAGTATCTCTGTGCTAAACAAAGAAGAAAAAAGTTTTCCCAAAGCTGTCAAAATTCTCTCTAAAGTGTGAATAAACACTATTCATTAATATACTGTTACCAACTATTTAAACTCTCCAGCTTAATTCCAACATGATGTACATAAATGTACCCTTCCATCAAAAAGTGACTGAAATACACAGTTGAAGAATGCTTACCAAAGTTAGCAGAAATGCACCTTTAGAACAGTTTTACAAAGGTGAACATGTTCCCACCAGCCTGGACCTCTGGTGCTGCAGGCGTGACTGTCCCACCGAGTGGCCTGTTCCACTGGCATGGTACAGTCACGCACATACCAACCAGCAGTTTAAGTTGCCTGGCAGCCAGATATCTATATGAACTACAGTCCCATCATGAACATGTTAAAAAAGCTTTAGTTCCACTGTAAGAGCAAATAAGTGCTATCCAACTTTATGAGGAATAAGATTTTCTTATTCAGTTACCAAATATTACCAATTATTGGAAGCCTTATGAAGTTAAAACACAAAATTAGGAGTGCGAACACATCTGCACTTTCCCAAGATGGGTTCAGATTGCCCAAGCAATCTGGGATCCAGAAAGTTTAAACCAACCCACTACTTTATGGAGTTAGAAAAACACCATCCCTTCCCCACAAGTTTTCCACAAATCAACCAGCAACATAGGGAAGCTTATTTCCTCCTTTAAAGAGCAGAGCAAGCTCTCTTCAAGAGCTGACAAGAAATGGCAAGTCAACAGGAAATTGACTCACAATGAAATGAACACATCAGTGTTTTGTACGTGTGGTAAATAGAGAACTGAATTTCTTGATATGTTAACACTCAAGAGTTTTGCTTTGTAAAAGAACATGAATCAAGAGAAAGCAAAATGGAAACTCCGGACAATAACTTCAAATATATAGGCAATCTGGTAATGTTTTAGACAAAGGTGATAAAGCAGGAAGCTGCTACTGACTTATACCACTAACTAAATCATCATGCAGATCTCCTAACATTACCTTTCAAAACTAGGCTGATCCCTGAAAATACATGTCAGAACACACAGACACAATATCTGGTCCTTTCTGAATTGTGCAACTAAGCTGTGAAGTTCATAGACTTCTACATATAGTTAAAACCTGGAAACATAAAGACCAAATGCTAATGTACTCATTCACTACATTACTAAAACCTGTAAAGTTACAGCCTTAGAACCTTACAAGACTCTTGATTTTTAAGAATCCAAGAAAATCAGGGTAAGGGTCATAATTTCACCACAGACCATTCTAAATTCTTATTCTCAGTTTCCCTGGTTCCAATTTAAATGAGAGGTTCAGATGGAACCACACATCTTTTGAAAATGTATATTCAATAAGTTATAAATTCCAACAGCGACCAGCATACACCAAAGAGTATTTCCCCGTCACTGCTGGGGATAGAACCCAAGGCCTTCTGCCTGCTAAGCAAGTGCTCTACCATTCACCTATGTGTTCAGCTAAAAATATTTTAGATATTAGTACATTCAGTCCAATTCCCAAGTCTTTCCATTATGAAGAAATCTAATTACTTACCACAAATAAGGCTCCTCCAGCACCATTTTGTACAGCTGTCTTACGCAAATTCCTTATTTGTTTTCCCTAAAGTTTAAAATTTTAAGATTAGTCACAACCCTTAAAGTGTAAGATTTGTAAGTTAAAACAACAGAATCAAGTTACAGAAGTAAAAGAATCTTAAGAAACAGTCTACTACCCTATACCCTTGGCCATCTCTGTTTCAGGAGATACAAGTAAGCGGAGCTCCAAAGCAAGGCTAGTAACCTGCATATGGTCACAGTCTGAAAGAATCGTGACCACAACAGAGATCTACTGAAATGTGTTACACTCCTGACTGCCTACTCATACTTGGAGAAATGATGTGCCATAGGGGCTGGGGGTATAGCTCAGTAGAATAAGCGCGTGCCTGGCAAGCGCAGGGTCCTGAGTTCCACCCCCGGCGCAGCAAAAAAAAAAAAAAAAAAAAAAAGATGTACCATCAACTTCATTCATTTTGCTTTTGCCTGAGTAAAGTTGGATGCCAGCTGTCATTTAATGTGGACCTTTGTAAATGTTTTAATTCTGTATAAACAAACCTTATACTATGAACAAATGCGCCAACACTATCCTTCTTACTCAGTTCAAAAACTCCAGCCATACAAGTAGTTTCAGTAAGCTACTTACGATGCTACGCAGACTGACAACATACAGCTGCTTTGAAACGGATCTGATCACTCTCTCCAGTGCTCCGCAGTGCACTCTGCCCTCTTGCTCCTCCCCTCTACTCCTGCCCTCCTACCCTCAGCAACCCAACTATCATTCAGTCCTATAAACTCTCAGTTCTGTGAACAGATGGCAGGACACTGGATTAAACTAACCATGGAACTGACAGAGTTGGGCAATTCAAAAGCCAACAGATTGGAGAGTGAAGAATAATACAACAGTAACATTATTTAACCCTTTCCCTAGCCCAGTTAGTATGTCCATGAAACACTTTAGCAAATAAGAAAATACCCAGATACAGACTGTGAGACCTAAGTACAAATACAGGAGTGATAAAATACCATTTCAGGGTGCTGGTGAGGGCAAGAATACAATCTGAAAGAAGGTCCATAAGAGGCTTCATCTATATTTTTGGTTTTCCTTAGGTACCACACTGAATGTAATCGTGTACTGCAAACATGTACCAATAGAACATTTTTTAAAATTTTTTGACATCTGAGCTGGTTATGGTGATATACACTTGTTAGCCCAGTACTTGGATGGCTGAGGAAAGAGGATCTCCTTGAGTTTGAGGCCAGTCTGGGCTACACAGTGAGTTTAAGCCTACCCTGAACTACACAGTGAGATCCCATCTCCAAAAACCAAAAAATTAAAAAAAAACATTTTTGGCATTTGATAGGTAATAAATGGTACTTTATTTTTAAAACAGTGTTTAACATTAACCATATATTTCGATCACTCCTTGAACATAGCTGACCAAAAAAAAAAACCACAAAAATGATACATAAAAGTACTTGTGCCAAAATTACATCTGGAATTACTAATTCTAGGATTAAAACAAAAACCCAAAACATAAACTATCATCCCAATTAAATAGACACACTAATGAAAGGATTAGAAAACTATAATTGTTTATTTATTTTATTTTATTTTATATGTGGTACTGGGGATTTTTTTTTTTTTTTTTTTTTTTTTTTTGTCGTTTTGAGACAGGGTCTTGCTATGCAGTTCAGGCTGGCCTTGAGCTTACTTTGTAGCCCAGGCTGGTCTCAAACTCACAACGATCCTCCTGTCTCAGCCTCCCGAGTGCTAGGATTACAGGTGTGCGCCACCACGCCTAGCTGGTAGTGGGGATTGAACTCAAGACCTTGCACTTGCCAGGCAGGCGCTTATGCCACTGAGCTATATCCCCAGCCCCAAAACTATAATTGTTTACGTTATGATGATAAAGTATTTTCTTTTGTTTTTCTCTAGTTTTCAAATTACCTATTTAGCATAGACAGACAAACCTAAAAGAAGCTCAAAGCATTTACTGGATATGAAACAAAACATTACCTCCCTGTATATCAAATTAAATACCAGCACTCTCTTTACAGCGCTTGGGTTTTAGATCAACACGTGATCCCTTTCTCATTAACGCAGGATGTTATCAAGTACTTTCGTTTAAAATGTGAACTCCAGAGGTATCTTAAAAACCATTTCTGGGGTTATTCTGGAGGTACTGCCTTGCTGACCTATAACTGGACCCAAGAGAACAGCTCCAGAGTCACATTATATCCTAATCAGTGGTGGCAAACCTATGGCACATGTGTCGCAGCAGGCCACATGTACCACTGAAAGCTTAGAAGGTTTGCCATCACTGTCCTAGGTCATGACTACAAAGGCTATCACCTTAATTTACCTTAGTAACACATTACAATATCAGACACATGACAGCCACATGTAAGGACACAAACTAGAAATGGAAAGGCCTCTTTCCTTGTCTTACAATCTTCTAATCTGGAGAGAAATCATGTAATGGTTTATTTGTTTACTTACAATACTGAAAACCAAACCCAACCCAGGGCCTCTGCAATGAGGTACATAACCAGACTTTCTATATTAATTTTGACACTTGGTCTTGCTATGTTGCTTACAATGGGCCTGAACTTGCCATCCTCCTTTTGCCTCAGTCTTCCACTGAGTGCCACTATGCCCAGTCTTTTTAAAAAAATCCTTGCTACCCTTATCCTAGTCCCACAGGAAACCTGCTTAAATACTATACATACACTAGTATACCTATATGTGTAACACATAAAATACACTAGTATATAGTGTGTGTATATATACATATATACACACATATACACACACACATATACATATTAGTATACTATGTAGACAGCTTAATTTTTTTTTTTGGTACGGAAAATCAAACTCAGGACCTCATGCTTTCTGGGCAAGCACTGTACTGCTGAGCTATACCCCCAGCCCTAAACAGCTTAATTTCAATATCTGAAGTAATTTCTTCAAAATTATAGGAAAAAAGGCTCAGATAATATATGTAAAAGGAACGAAACCAGCAAAACTATGAGGATAAACTGATAAACACTAGTCCTCAATTCAACTGACACTAACTTATCCAGAGCACATTTTGTGCAACTGCTTTCAAAGCGGCTGTTTTCGTTCAGGTGAGACCCTTCAACACAGGCATAAACACTAGATGCTGGAACGGATGTCTTTATGCTTCTTTAATGGGCCTCTGTAACTGGGTTTTACTTGGGAAAAAAAGGTATTCCAGAACCCATCAGTGTCAGAACTGCAAACACTACCAATTAGCCAGGCAGCCTGACTCAGAGAACTAGCTGAGGGGCCAGTTCTCCCTCTAGACAACAGTTGTTAATTCAGAAACATCTAGAACTCAGTACATTCCAGTTTCATTACATGAATTCCAATTGAAAATGCAAGTAAGGTTTTTTTTGCGACAGGGTCTCACTCTGTACTTCAGGCTGGCCTCAAACTCATGGTAATCTTCTTGCCTCAACCTCCTGAGTGTTGGGATTACAGGTGTGTGCCACCACGCCTGGCTCCAAGTAAGTTTTTAAAAACTAGAGCATAACCTGATATTTAGCACAGAATTAACAGTGGATTTGAATCGCTTTTTCTATTTTCAGTGTGTTTCAGGAGGAACAAAGATTTATAGCAGGAAATAGTGCTAGCGTGTTCTTTGGTTACTATTTACATTTTAAATTTTAAAAATTCAGGCTCAGTGACAGTAACTTGTTTCCACAATAACTGTGACACCACAGTGACAAAGATGGATTTTAAGACCAGGCCTCCCCCCACACACACACACACTCAGTACTGAGGATTGAATCCATGGCAACATCCTCAGTCTTTTTTTGAGACAGTGCCTTAAGAAGTTGCTAAACTGCCCAGGACAGATTGGAACTCTCAGGATCTTCCTGCTTCAGCCTTTCAGAGTGCTGGGATTATAGACATGTGCCACCATGCCCAGCTAAGCCCAAGGCCCTTATAATCTAAATACTATGCTCTCCTTACTAGCCATTCCCTCTTAAGTGCTGTTGCTCAAAATGACAAAAATTAAAATTTTACATTCTCCCTAAGAATAGGGTCCCTGAAGCATCTTTCCATAGGCCCAATTCTTCCAGGTTTCTTGTGAGGCTCCATCTAACCCAGCTCACATTTTGATGAATTACATTTTGCATTATAAAAGAATACACCTAGCAGGGAGAATTTAAGGGACATGGAAGCTGTCAGACGAAACTGACAGAATCGGTAATCTCATAAGAAAGATGAGAGACTAAGGTCAGGCAACTGAGAACAACCTTTCCCTTTGTTAGTGCCCACCCTAGACAAGGGACGCTCTCTTAACATGAACACATCAAGGCCGCCTTCACGTGTCAGGTGGTCAAAAGATTTTAAAGTCTGTCTTTAGTCCTGGCATGGTGGCTCACACAGGTAATACCAACACTCAGGAGGCTGAGGCAGGAGGATCGTTGTGAGTTTGAGGCTACAAAGTGAGCTTAAGGCCAGGCTGAACTGCAGAGCAAGACCCTGTCTCAACGACAAAAAAAAAAAAAAAAAAAAAAAAAAGTCTGTCTTCATACAGAAGCTAAAGCCCTTACTGGACTTCAGTTACCATCTTCTGGACATTTTCTACGTTTATTATGTTTTCTGGAGATGAAGGGACTAAACCTGTGTAGTACTCTGTATATTATACATTAATTAAAATAAAGCAAAGGGTATGTTCTGTTTCCAATATTTTGTTTACCACTTTCAAGAATTCTATCTGGGTTTTACTATAACAGCACACCAAACCGATGCTTAATGGTTAAGACCCCTTTTGTATGTTATAGATCATGGCTCACAACCTTAACTTACAAGCAACATTTCCTGACTTTCCAAGTTGCAAACTTTTACCACTGTGATTAAAATTAAAATTTTTCCATTCACCATAACTACTAAATTCTGCAATTTAACCCCAGTTATTTGTCTACCAGAAATAATCAGATGTGTCGAATACTTCTGCAAATGACAACAGGTAATCTGTCCTAGTGCAGAGAAAAGTCATTTTAGGGTTTCGTTCCCCTGTCTTAACTAGCAAGCTCAGGGGCTGGGGATATAGCTCAGTGGAATAAGCGCCTGCCTAGCAAGCGCAGGGTCCTGAGTTCGATCCCCAGTACTGCAAAAAAAAAAAAAAAAAAAAAAAACTAGCAAGCTCAGAGATTCTGTGACAGAATTACAACAGGGAAGGTGGCAGCACTGTATTCAACCTGGCTATGTTCTTCACCTACATAAAATGCTCACTACTTACAGAACAGAATCTGAACCCTGTGGCAAGATACATGCCAAGTCTTTAGGAACTCCCCCACCTCTTTCCGTGCTGTTCCTTCTCCATCCTACCACGCACTGTCCTTGCATGCACAGCTGCCTACACCCACCAGGCTAGTGCACGTCACACCTCCGGCTCATCTGCCAGGACCAGGTTCATGTCTTCTTACCCTCTACACCCCTCAACCTCCACCTCTTTCACTCTGCAGTCTCTGCTCACGCTGGCACCCTTCTATTACTAGAACTTACCAAATTTAGATTGTCTGCATATATACCAATTTCCCTTAATACTCTAAAGCAACTTCAGAAAATAAGATTTAAGAACTAAACAAAAAGAGGACTTTCAGGCAAACAGCCATGCAGTCACAAGGGTAAACAACCAATATCCTACGGGGTACTGTGTTACTAAGCTGTGATGTTCAGTGGGTTAGGAGTAGTCAATAAGGTTTCCACTTAAATTTTCAACCTAGGATGGATTTATCTGACTGTAACCTCACCTTAAGCCAAGGAGCACATGTACAATGTTTTGTACTTTTTTCTATAGTGAGAAAGATAACTTCTGAGTGTTGAGTCTAAATGGACATCCTTTTGGATGTTGCAAAATTATTGTTAAGAATCTTTAATGGAATGGGAAAGGATTTCAGATCACAAAACTTTAAAAACTGGAACAAAAATGCTATCACTGAAAGTGGCACACTTCTAGCGTTGCTGAGTAGCTATCATCAAGCAAAACCAATGCAAAGGAAGACACTCTGGACCAAAAAAAAAACCTTTCTGAAGGCACCGGAGAACAACCAAAAGCAGGTAGACACAGGGGGAGTGTCTATGGCCAGAAGCAGCCAGTGAGGTTTGTTTTTGTTTTTTCTCTACATCTTTTAACCTGAAGGCAGTCCCAGTCACTCTCAGGCAGGGCAGCTAAAACTAAAAGGAAAACATGTAGCCTTAGCACATCCCACCGGTGTGAACCACCATGGTACATCATGTCAGTCCCATGGGGCAACCTGTACCACTAGTGGTACAAACAGATCTCATCACTTTTAGCATCTTTTTACTGATAACATAGAAAGCCACCCAAGGGGACAATCATGCATGTACTGCCAGTGGTTCATGCTGCCCACCAGCAAGACAACCACCACCACAGAAAAGTGTAAGCCCCAAGAAAAGGAAGCGTCAGAATAAGTGTGGTTAAGTGCCACACTCTACAGATCCTGTGACAGACTCAGAGCACAGCCCCACTGAAGAAATGAACCAACAAAAGCAAGGTGGAGAGTAACAGTGATATACAGCCTTTGTAGGAGACTCATTCAAGAGCTCCAGGACACTATCCAGAATTATTTGGCATGGGCGGGGCGATGCACACACATTTTCAAGGGGAAAAAATGCAGATTACTGGACAGTATCAAGACAGCTATAGCCATGGTTAAAGGTGTAAGAAAAAAGATCTCCAATGACTGAGAAAATGTACTTGAAAATGCCACCACAACCCTTTCAGCTACCAAACTAAATGCAGTCGCTTGAGAATGAGACAATGTCAACAGTACAGAAAACCAGAACTACAAAGGAAAGAAAGGAATAACCAGCCTAAGTCTATTACTCCATTACTCATAATTTTTAGTCAGCCACTACAGGAAGCACTAAGCCACTTCACAGGAAGAAAAAAAAGGGCTCAAGGTCACAATTTACTAAGTGCCGGGCTCTTTTCTTTTCCTTTTTGGGGAGAGGGGCAGTGCTGGGACTTGAAACCAAGGCTTGGCGAATGGCAGATGGTCATCTAAGAAAGAGGTATACTCACAACCCAAGGCATTTTTAAAGCAATGAGCTGAAAGATTTTTGGTTGAAAATACGGAGCTAGCCAAGGACAAGAACTTTCTTAGACCTTACTCATATTTTTCATGATTTTTCTAGGCTCATTCTGCTATCCCACTATTTGTGAAAGATGTAAAACATAGGACATCCTCACAATGCAATGCAGCATTAAAATGAGGACGGAAACATTTACTGATAAGCCGATAAAGATATGGGGAAAAATAGGCCACAAAATTGTATAATATCTGTTTTTTGTAAATAAAAAAGTAGGAACCGTAGGAATCAAAATGAGACTATGCATTTTATTTTTTGTGCTTATTCTATTTGCTCTTCTTGGTATTGTTTTTCCTACAGTATATTACCTGTGTAATTTTTTAAAAAAAGAAATGTCGTTGTCAACAAGTATTTAGTGGACATGTATCACACAGCTATTTATAAAAATTTTCTTGCACAGGTGAAAACTGCTTATGTATACCTTTTGCATCAAAACAAAAGAAACAAATGCGGGTGCTCTTATTTCTACTCTTTCCGTGTCGATAGACAAGGCCTGGCCATCAGCTCTCACGGGGTTCTGCCAAGGCTTTTTCCAGGCGCCTCCCTCTGCTGCCACCAAAACGCACCCCGCCCTCTGCTACCCAGTAATCCCTCCCAAACAGAAACCAATGCTGTGCCTCTTCTCAAACCTTCCACTGGCTCCTCTCTGCCTCCAGTAAGATACAACCTGGCTCTCCAGTAGGGCACCTCCCTCCCCGCTCTACCTCCAGCAGGTCTGGTTGCTCACACGCCCAGCTGCTTCCTGCCACTATGTTCTTTTATACTGTCCCGTCCACCTGGAATGGCCTTTGACCCCTTGTTAGTATTACTTCCAGGAAAAATCTTACCTCACCTTCAAACCAGACTGGATGGCCGCATTCAGACCTAACATGGCATTTTACCTTGCGTCTTAACGTTCTTTTTACATAAAACTAACAACTTCACGAGAACAAGGGTTGTTTATATCCATGTCTGATGTGTTGAAGAAAACACAGTACCGATCTCAAAAGAGATGTAAACATGTAGATACTCAACAGTGCTTGGCACGCAGCAAACAATCACCGCGCGTCCCCCATCACTGCTGTAATCAGGGGCCGCTGACCAAACGGGGCACGACGCACAGTAGTACCTTAAATGCTTACTCCGAGACTGGACTGAGCGGGGAGACTCCGTCCGGCCGGGGAACAAGGACGAACGCCAAGGTCACAGAGCTACAGAAGCGGTGAAGCCGCCGTGCGACCTCAGGTCTCATTCCAAGGCCCGTAACTGTCTACACCGACACACGCGGGCCCCTCTGGGAGCCAACTCGGCCTCTTCCCGGCTAGAAAACCGACCAAACACACACGGCTTCTACCCGGCAACGGCGCGAGCATCTTCCCTGGCACCCCGATTTCAAGGTTAACTGGAGTGTTTCAAGCTCCCTGCAGGTAGCTTTCGTGTCTCTAATGCAGAGATGGAACTCGGACCGCCAAAGGCCATAAAGCCCCCCGCGAGTCCTCGGCCGGGCGCGGGTGTCCGCAGCGTCCTTGCACGGCCGCTGTGGGGCAGTTATTGACCGAGCACTTCCGACAGGAAAAGCACAAGCGCGGGAACTGCAGGTCTGACCGAGCGCATGTGGACCCTGAGAAGCCCCCGGCCGCTGCCCCGGGCCCTTGAATCCCGCCCCGCGCCGCAGGACCAAGCCGCGGCGTCCTCGCCCCGCCACCGCCAGCCGTCCAGGACCCAGGATCCGCCGGCGCCCGCCGCGAAGGGAGGCCCGAGCCCCGGGGGCAGCGGCGGCAGAGCCGGGCTGTCGACAGCCACCTTACCCACGGGGCGGTGAGGCCGGCCGCCCGGGCCCGCAGCGCCAAGGAGAACATGGCGGCCGCGCGGCCCCCCTTTCCTGGCGGCTGAGGCCTGAATCCCGAACGCGCCGGGACGTACGGCGTGCGCGCCCCCGCGCCTGGGAGAAACCCAAGCACGGCGCGCCCCGGGACCGATGGGCGGGGCCAGGGGACCAGCGGGGGCTGCTGGGCGCGGGGGACGGAGCCTTCGAGGAGAGGGGAGGGACAAGGAGTAACGACTTAGCTAGCAACCCGGGCAAGCTCCGCGGGTGGTTAAGAAGGTAACTCTGCCCCGTGGTTACCTAGGGGATGGGTTATTTGGGGCGAGCGTCCCTCCGGGAGAGTTTAGGGAGGGTTTCCCAATCCTCTTGCATTGAAGTCCACGCCTGGAATCTCAGCACTCTAGGAGGCTGAGACAGGAAGATTGCAAGTTCGGGTTCATCCTGGGCAACTTGGCGATTTTGTGAGACCCTATGTAGGCTGAGGATGTAGTTCAGAGCAAACACCTTGGGCTAAATCCCCAGTACTGAAAATCAATCAATCAATCCACTGCGACCCACTGTACATCTTCTTTGCAAATGACCGAATCGGAGCCCAGAGGCCCGGGCTTCGATCCCTTTGACCTAGGGCTTGGGGTGAGAACATGAGTCGGCTCTGTGCTTGCGAAAAATGGCGAAAGGGAAGTAAAGGAAGCGAGGTTGAGGGTGGGCAGAGCTGCAGGGTGGTCACCACTGGTCTTGGCACTTGTGTGCATAGCAGACATTTTCCATAATTAAACTCACAAAGCCACTTCCTTCTTGGTGTTTGGCCAACCCTGGAAATCCTGGTCTGGCCTACCGGCTGGGTCTCAATGTCCTCCTGTTCCTTCTCTGTCACCTTTAGTACCCGTCCCTGCCTCTCGCCCCCTCCTCTGCCACCATAAATGTGTGAATAGTTTCAGGCCCAGGCCTGTCACAGCAGCACGGAGAGTTTCAAGGCTTACCCCTGTGCGTTCAAAAACTCTTAAGGTATCCCATTCAGCCGTCGCTGTCATTGGCCAGCGTAGGTCCTTGCTGTCATGGTAATGCAAGTTAAAGCCACCTCATGAATTTACAAGTGCAGTTTCCTTCAAAGGGACGAGTACAGAAGGGAAGAAGGCCAGCCTGAGCATAGCAGGAACGGCACACACTGATGAGCAGCCTCAGGCTGGTCCTCCCCCGAAGCCGTAGGGACTCTGGGGTAGGTGGTCTTGGTCTTGAAGGGTGGTAAGATAAGCTTAGGTAGGGTTAGGACGAACAAGCCTTGTTTTGCCAGTATTTAGAAGATACCCCTAAATGACTAACACACCTGGGTACAGAGCAGAGAAGGGTTTGACCCAGAGTTCTCCAAAGTGAAGGTCAAGCTTTGCTCTGATTTAGTTACTTTTTGGGCGCCTGTAGGCCCAAGGGAAGTCACAGCTTTTGCCAAGAACCACTTTTAAGGCCCCTTCTCTCTTAGAAAACACAAATCATGCTCTTAATGAGTAACGGGTTAGGGGCCAGGTGTCTGCTCTCTGTTCCTGTGTCTTTGTGTCTGCCTAGCTCTTAACTGTGAATCATACCTTACAGTCTATGAATCATGTATTACAGATTCTGGAACTCAAGACACAGAGGGCTTCCAGCCAGGGAGCCTGGGGTCTTGGCTCCCATTCTGTGGCATTATCTTTAATCTGTTTGCCTCTTCTAAATCAGCTTACATTTCATTATAAAGTTACCTAAGTATATGTGATATCTCTGAGACACTTCATGGTCTTACAATCCTTTTTTTTTTTTTTTTTTCGGTGAGATAGGGTCTCACTATGTAGTCCAGGCTGGGCTTGAATTCTGGGTGATCCTCCTGTCTGCCTCCCGAGTGCTAGGATTACCAACATGGGCTGGTCTGGCAAGGTCTTAAAGTTCTTATGCAAGACCCAAAGGTGTCACAAATTAAATACAAGTTTACAAATGGATGATACTAACAAACATGGGTTCTCTAAATCTGCTTTTACCGGATTGTGTCAGGGCCTCCTCTGCCCTCCTGACCCAGAGTCATACTCCAGATCCTCCCAAAATGCCTGCCTTTGCTGCCACCATGTTTGCCACAGGTTACAGCCTCCTGGGCTGCAGGTACCTGCCTATCTGTCTTGCACTGGGCCTCACATATAGATGCCATTTAGTAAATATTTATGGACTGAAGCGAAATTGTGCACATCAGGCACATACTCTGGCGACCTAACAGGGTCATAGACCCTGGTTGGAATTGTGGTTATTGCGTGTGCGTTCTTGGGATCACATGAGGAGAACTCCCAAGGTAGAGCACTTCCAAGGTTGGTTAATTCAGCTACTCCAGACTGTCCTCACATTTCAGCCGCGACTCCTATCATGGCCACAAAATAGCTGCAGCAGTTCCACGCGTCACATGCAGATAACAACACCCCACGGGGGAAGGGCCTCCTAGCTCTCCAGTGTCCTCATGCCTCTCTGTCTCACGGGCATCCAAGTCACAGTGGATGTTAAGAGGGCAACTCTGGAAACAAGCTGCTGGGGCTGAGAGCTAATTCTACTGCATTCTAGCTGGGTGCCGTGGCAAGTGAGCCTCGCTTAGCTTCCAGTTAGCAACAGGACCTGTGTCATAGCTTTGTTACAAGAATGAAGAGCTGGCAGCTGTGACGTTCCTTCAGAAGTACCTAGCTCAGAGTAAGTGCGCGGCCACCACCACCCCTGACACAGGACTTTGTCATGGTGAGGAGGCCTCACTGCGGAGGAGAATGGAAAGCCCATGGAGGGCAGGGGAGGGCTAAGTGAAGACGCTTGGGACTCTCCACAGAAGAAAAGTATCTTGGAATTCACGTAAAAAAAAAAAGAATTGAGATGGGCTCACTGTGTAGTCCAGGCTGGCCTTAAATTTACTATATAGTACAGGCTGAGCTCAAACTCTAGGTGAGCTTCCTGCCTCCGCCTCCCAATGCTGGGATTACAGGCTTGTACCACCTGGGCCAGCCCTGGATTTCATAATCCATAGAAAAGGCGTGTATTCTATTATTGTCTAGCAGTAGCCAAGGGCTTTCCCAGGTCCCTGATTTCACACAGGTGAGGGGGAGATCAGCTGGGCATCATGGCACACGCCTGTAATCCCAGCACTTGGGAGGCTGAGGCAGGAGGATCCTTGCGAGTTTGAGGCCAGCCTGGGCTACAAAGTGAGCTCAGGGCCAGGCTGAACTGCAGAGCAAGACACTGTCTCAAAAAGACAAAAAAAAAAAAAAAAAAAAAGAAGAAGAAGGAAAGAAACCTGATCAGAGCAGGGTGAAACATGCCGTTGAAAAGACTTGCGTTTGCCCATTCACTGCGCAGACATATTTTTAGCCCTTCTTGTACACTAGACTCTGAAATGTGGAGACGCAGAGGTGGAAGACCGCAGCCCCTCCGGGGAGACCGTCCAGGAGCAGCATGGTGACAGCCAGCAGGCTTGTGAGAGGAGTGGGGGAAGCAGCGCCCAAGGCCTGAGGGAGCCAGAGCAGTGCCCCTGGGTTGTCTAACACCTGAGGAGGGCATGACTGGATGTCAATAGCGTTTCTTGGGGTTAAGTTTTCACCTGAAGGAGGGAAAGATAAACACTGCCAGAGAGTAGCTAGAAGGTCAAGGCGGCAAATAACTAACCTCCTAAATGGATTCTGCAAGTGACAAAGATGGGAGGAGCGGTATGGTGTAGGTCTAAAGTGCCCCCCAAATTCCTGTGAGCTTGGAAGGTGATTGGCCTCTGGGGCCCTGTGCTCAGTAGGGGCTTCACCCGCTGAGGAGTTCCCTCCTGTGGCGGAGCCTGGTCCGGGAGGGGGCTGGGGTGTGAGCTGGATGGGGGCGCTCTTGTCCCTAGCCCCTCCCTTTGCTCTTGTTCTCTGCCACACCTGTCCACTGGTCCCCTGCTGCCCTGGAGCCGGCTGACTTTGGACAGAACCCTGGAAACTGTGGGCCGAGTCAGTCGCTCCTCCTCTAAGTTGTGGGTGTTGGGCATTTTGTTCCAGTGACAGGAAAGTGACTGATAGGAAGAGACATCTCCCCTCCTCCTCCGGGAACTCCCTCTTTCCAGGGGCACCAGTGCGTAGGAAGAGAGGCAGTCGGTGTGGGTGCCAAGCCCTCACCATCCTCTGGGGCATTTTCCTCAGAGGGACGGTGCTTTTGACAGGGGCTGGCACTCTCCTGGTGTTAATGTCAAGATGCCATAGGATAGGACTCCCAGGCCAGCGAGGGACAGGGTGTGGTGCTGGCATAGCCAGAGGACAGGCGCTATTGGGTGGATTCTAAAGTAGCCCGATTGGGTCAGCACTGACGTCAGAATTTTGTTTTTATTTAATATTATTTATGTATTTAATACGGCGTGGGGATTGAATCCAGAGCTCACCCCGAGCTCCATCCTTTCTCTGTCTCTGTCCGTCTCTGTCTCCCTCTCTCTCTCTGACACAAGGTCTTGCTAAGTTTCTTCGTTGTCTAGATGGGCCTCAAACCTTTCATCCTCCTGCCTCTGCCCCCCGGAATGCTGGAATTACAGGTGTGCGCCGCTGTGCCCCGCGTTCCGTCCGCACCCTGCAGCAGCAATGACCAGAACCGGTCCGCTCCAGTGTCATTGTACAGATTTAACCCTTCCAAGGTCGAGGCTGATCTGAGGTACAAATCCTTCCTACATATTGTCAAGGGGTAACACCCGACCCAGGGCCTCTGCATGGTGAGAAAGGAAAGAAAAGCGAGTACCAAGATGGCCAAGAGCTGGACAACTGCATTCGTGAATAAATGACCCAGTGTCCTGCTCTATATAATGGTGTCCTAATAGGTGACCGTCAGCCTGTTGGGAGGGTTCCTTTCGCTCGTCCGGGTCGCAGAGAAGTCGGCCTTGGCCCTGGCTCTAGCTTGTGTGTTTCTTGTATGTACATAGTCAAAGGTCAAAAGCTGACTAAGAACAGATGGGCTCTTTCCGATTGCATCACTTTCCAACTTTTCAAAGTGCTTAAAATAAACTATCATTTTCCATTATTTACTTAAGAGATTTGTTTTTCAAAATTTGTAGTTCTTGGGAACCCCCTTGTCATGCTTACAAAGTACACAATCTGACTCTGACTCATCCACCCACACCTGAGGGACGCTGGCATGAAATCACCCAAAACAGTGAGAAGGCCAACCTTCGGGTCTGGTCCTGTTAGTGACTGCATGCCTTTCCACAAATATCTTTTGTGTGTAGAATCAGGAAATCACCCCTCCTTGAGATAAAGGAAATGGCAGACATATTCTCCAAAGAAAAGAAAATCTGCTCTTACTTTATCTCGGATCACACCTGGTCAGGGGCACAAAGCTGGCCGGGTTTGACATTGTGCGTGTGCCGGTGTGGCCAGGGGCTGTAAAAGAATGGATGGGGCAGGGCTGACATCATCCCACAAATGTATGTGTGGAATTTGGCTACTGCCTAGGTCTTCGGCAGCAACTGCTGCGATAGCTCTAAGTGAGAAAAGTTATAAAAAACAACATTAAAATATCTATTCACACCACTGGAAGCACGATCTAACTTTGCCTGTGGGATTACCCTTTGGAATGCTGACTTGGTCTAAAAATAGGAGAACGGCTCCGAAAAGCTTTGGTGGTTTTATGGCCTTTCCCAGGGAGACAGAAGAGTGGCTGGAAAGGACGAGGAGGAGAGGGAGAGAATATGTACCAGTTCTAACGTCAAGCATTCATTTCTCTTGATGAAGAAACCTTCATTTCTAATCAGCGTTTCTTCTGTGGTAAATGATAAAACAATGCACGCTTTTCTCTTCCAGCAGTGCTGGGGGTGAAATCCAGGGCCTTACGCATTCTGGGCAAGCGTTCCATCACTGAACAGTATACCTACTCCTGAACACATTTTTTTTTTCACCACTGGGGATCAAAACCAGGCCTTTGCACCTATTATTTTCCCAGACCTTTTTAAATGTTTTACTTTGAGCAAGGGTCTCGTTAAGTTACCCAGGTTGAACTAAAACGTGCAGTCCTCCTGTCTCGGCCTCCTGACTGTGATGACAGGTGTGTACCCTTACGCCCGACTCCATATTCTTAGCTCCCACTGCAGTCCCAGACTTTTAGGTCCAAGCACTGATAACCGTCCTTGTGTAGGGAGGGTTCTGCACAAGATTTTCACGTGGGCTCCCTCTCTGCGCAACCTAGCTCTCAACCCCTGTGTATGTCCATCACCCCCGTCACCATTAAGACTCAGCGCGACCCGAAGAAGCAGAGGTTTATCCCGGCTCACAGTCTCACAAGTGTCAGTCCACGGTTGGCTGGAACACAGAAATGGTTTGTGGAAGGAAAGCTGCCCACATCACAGTGGTCGGGAAGCAGAGACGAGGAGGGGACACACCTTTCATATCACACACTCGGTGACTCGCCTCTTCTGACCCAGCCCTGCCTCCTAACAAGTCAGCCACATCAGGCCCCTGACTCAGTCACCTTCGAAGGCTCAGCCTGTGAGCACACAAGGCCTTCCGGGGGCATCCAGATATAAATTATAACACTGCAGCACAACTCTCAGAGTCTGTGTAGTACCTCAAATCTTTCTAATAAGCATCCCAGACAGCCCTAGACTCTAGATCCCACTCACCCAAGGCTTGGGTTGTGAGGGTTCCTTCTGACCATTGTGGCAAGTTCAGGGTTTACTTGGTACGGTTTCTACTTATTCACGGCATAGATTTTTCTCAGATTAGCATTTTGAAGAATATTACTGAAAGATAAGGAGAGGGGCCAATATAGGGAAAGCATTGTTGATATCTGTTCAATCCCAAAAAGAGTTAGCGTTACTGAAATAGTTAACTTCCCCTTTCCACGTCTACTTTCCAAATCCCTTATTTGTTAAGTGTGTAACCTGGAGTGAGGGTGCAGCTCAGTGGTGGGCATTTGTCTGATGTCTGGGCTCAATCCCCAGCACCATCCCAAAGAAGTATACCCTAGTTTGTGGGCAGAGGATGTCCTGGGAGTGGGGCAGTTTATCATTCTCTGAACCATCCCTCCGTTCACAATCCATTTCATGCTCTCCAGACTCCTTTCATGTGTTGGGAAAGGTCCGCTAAGTGTTGAAGGCATTGACGTAGAGGATGTAGCCTCGTCCCCAGGAACGTCCAGCCATGAAGACAGGACTGAATTCCGGGTGGGTTTGTCCAACAGAGAAAGAGAATTTCCTGTAGGATCAGGCCCCTCTGACAGCTGAAGTTTATTTTGCGGTAGTACAGTTTACCAGCTAGTCCTGTTGTGCTAGGAATACCAGAATTTAAAGTGACAGACACGATTGAGCACCTGTGTCAGTGGGGGCTGAAGAAACTGCGGTAGGCCGACTTCTCAGACTGCCCTCAGTAATCCTACTTCCTGTGCTGGTGGGCTCATTAAGTAACCACCTCCTCCAGGGTGTGTGCCTACGGAGTTGCTCCTAACCAATAAAATACGGCAAGGGACATATATTGCACAGTGAGGTTGGAAAAGGTTGTGACTTCCAGTTCTTACCTTCTTGACTTGCACGCAGCTGTGCTGGAGAAGCATGGAACTGAGGCGACCACTGACCGACCAGTCAGCCATGCCGGAAGTGTATCCTGCCGATACACATCTGTGTGAACTGGGAAGCAGATTCTTTTGCTAGAACCTGCCTGAGGAAGCCAATATGATTTCAGCTCTGTGAAAGACATAGAATGGGCCCCCGTAAGCTGTGTTTGGATCCCTGAGTCACAGAAACTAAAACAATTCTGGTATCATGCTTTAGGCTGTGAGGTTTGGGTGATGTGCCAGAGAGCAATCCATAACTCCTCCAGAGCTTGGCCTGTTCTCCAGGACTCGGCAGCAGGGCAGGTGTCCCACCACACAGTGTGAGAAGTGCCGTCTGCGGTGACCACTGCGTAACTATGATTCTGCCGGTTTAATGCCAGGCGCACGCCACCCTCATTTCTATTCTTACGGACTATCCTGCAGGAAAGACTCTTGAGGAGCCCTGTCTGTTTCGTTCTTCTCCCATAGGTGACCTAGAAGGAACAGTGATGCACACTGGAACTGCCCAGCCAGACTCCGTGACTCTTGAGAGCGGCAGGAGAGTTTTATGTCCATTTATGCGCAGTGACGAAGACCAGAGGCGCTGCCGTACTGTACTCATCCTGCCCTGTGCTGGCTGGTGGAGATGCGGTAGCCAGCAGCTGTCTACGCCTCCCTTCACTTCCCTCTGCTCCCCCTTGCACCCGCACGGACCGGGATGGTTTGCTTCAGTGTTCTCCCTGGTCATCTAGTGCCGTGTCTCTGGCTATCAAACTGCCACTCTTCACTCCAACACGAGCGCAGCCAGACAGCGTGGGCGCCTCACCTGCTCCCACCACTTCTGACAATGCCATTGCAAATTTGAAGACAGGGCAGTAGCTAAGATCAGGAAGAGAGTGATGGGGCACCTTTGCATACCCAGCATTCAGGGCAAGATTTCAGTCCTTACCCTCACTGACACAGGCCTGCACACTGCTGCATAAGTAGTGCTTCCCAGGTACTTCTTGGGTTTTAGTCTAAGAAGGTGTGACAGTTAACTATTGTTTCAGTTTGAGTAAGAAATGCCCAGCTAATTGATCCACATAGATCTGGGTATGGCTGAAGGGGTTTACAGACACAAAAGAGCCTTGTCTCCTGGTTCCCAGCACCAAACAGCCCTTTTGCACTCTTCCACACCTGACATTGCAGGCAGTCGTTGTAAGCCTTCCTTGTAAGTCTTTACATATTTATACATCTTACTTGAAATCTATTTCTCTAGTGAGCACTGGCTCATCCGAAAGGCTCTGTCCTGTGTGCTGCATTACAAGCCCTATTGAAACAAAGACTCGCCTTGGAGCTCCTATAAGCCTGTTCGTGATTTATTTCTCAGATAGTATGGGCTCCAAAAGTCCTATAAACTGGGATTTGTATCCTGAGTAGCCTGAACAGAGTGGTTATTTTCAAAGAAAGATGAAGAAACACAGAGCTGTTCATACCAAGCAGCTCCAGAGATCAGCACCAGAAACCAGGTGGTGGCCAGCCATGGTGATGACTGGTACCCGATAGAGTTAATCTACAAGCCAGCATGGTGGCACATGCCTGTAACCCCAGCACTTGGAAGGCTGAAGCAGGAGGATCTTGCAAGTTCGAGGCCAGCCTGGGCTACAAAGTGAGCTCAAGCCCAGCCTGAACTACATAGCGAGACCCTGTCTCAAAAAAACCCACAAAAACCAAAAAACCAAAACAAATAGAGTTAGGGCTGAGGATATAGCTCAGTGGAATAAGCACTTGCCTAGCAAGCGCAGGGTCCTGAGTTCGATCCTCAGTACCACAAAAAAAAAAAAAAAAAAAAAAAACGAAACAAAACAAATAGAGTTAATCTACAGTAGCCAGCACAAGCTCGTGCTGAAAGGTGACAGCTGGCAGCAACAGCAACCAGCAACTGATTGTGTCACCTGTGGCGTCTGGTGACATCAGGACTACTAGCAGAACTGTACTTTGCCAATCCCTAATTTGCATCTAAATTGAGCAAAAGAACCCTGGGCAGATTTGCCGCTGTAGCACCCAATTCATGCTGTTCAGATAACAGAGAAGCTCACCAGCCAGAAACAATCAACTACAATTCCAGAGTTAGCAGAAGAGCGAAGCAGTGGGGAAGGCCCTGCGGATGCCCGCGTGCCTGGAGCAGGAAGGCTGGGAGGCCGTAGGTCATCTTCTGTCGGATTCTAATGTGCAAGTCCTGAGCCAAATGTGAGGAACCTAGAACTTACAAGTCCAGGGCCAACCCTGAGTGCTTCCTCCTGAAGCTTCCGGAATCACCAAAATGGCAGCTTTGCTGCTACCATGACGGCCACACCCTGGCAGCTGGCCATGCCACCTTAGCTCTCTATTTTGATGAGTGTGAGAAACAGAGAACAGAGGCAAGCTTGCTCGCCTACCTTGTGTGGGGTGACTCAGAGGTGCTTTGTGTGATCATGTCAGGTGCCAAAATAAACCCCTTGGACGTAAATCCTCTCCCAGGGTTGCCTTTTCTGGGAAAACCCAACGTGGGACCCTAGAGGACGAATCTACATGGAAGGAAATGGCACACTCTTGCTGAGTCGCCGAAGTCATCTTGCTTGAGCCCTGCAGGAAAGAGCCAGCCTTCATGGGTCAAATGAGGTGCCGTGGGGAAGGCTGGGGTGGGCCCGGGGCAGCGCTGTCAGCCGCCTAGCTCCTGGGGTGGGTGTTCCCGGAGCTCAGAATCATCACGCCTGTGAGCCGCGGGCTTCAGCCAGCTGACTTGCGGGAGAGGCTGGTGCTGTGCAGCAGGGGGCCTGTGCTGTGGCTCCAGGTTGCCACGGGGTATGGGGCAGCAGGCGGAGGTGGACAGCAACCCCTGTGGGCAACCGGCGGGGTGGGGTTGGCTGGGGCTTCCCCTCCCGGAGGGTGAGCTATGGCACACGCGGCCTTGACCTTAGGGAGGCTTTGGTTCTGAACACACAAAACAAGTCGCTCAGGTACAAGGAGCCGAAGGAAACCGAGTCCAAGACCAGCATCCTGCAGAAAGGGACCCAGAGTGTGGGCTTTGGAGTGGGAATCCTTGGTTTGAACCCCAGCTTCCCCACATCTGGAGAGCGGTCCAGCCTTTCGCAGCTTTACTTACCCAGGAGCACAGTGGGGACAATGGACGCCCCCTCAGAAAGCTGAGGAGAGATTATTTTAACATTTTTATTTTTATGCGTCCGCATTCCTCGTGGAGAAGTAGCACGCGCATGTCCCGTCTTCATTCTTTTTCCACCCCCTTCCCTGTCCTCGCTCCCTCTCTTGGTCCCCGTCCCAGTCTGAAAGCTGAGGAAGGATTTTAATGACAGAAACCTGAGGTGGGAGGCGGAGGTCAGTGTGTCACTTCTACGACTGAGTGAGCAGGGGCGCCCCAGAGGGGTCGCGCTTTCAACGGGAATCAGAGATTGCTCAGAACTCAGAAAGAAGGGCAGAGCATTCTGGGAAACCCGAGCAGTGGCGGAACCCTGTCACATCCTCTCTTGTGGTATTTCGCGCACCCAGATCACACGGAGATGATTCATCCATGCAGAGCAAGCGGGGTAATGGAAGTCGTGGCTAGCGATGGTAAACAGGCCGACACACCCGAGGGCCACGGAGTGGGCGTGCGCGCGCGCGCGTATGTGCACACGCAGTCTTAGGCATGCTAGAGAAGGGGTTGCAGGGAGCAAGTGAGGTTGTGAGAGCTGAGAGTCTTCAGGGTGGGCCGCGTATTCCTTGGGAGGAATTCGCACCCACTCGAGTGATGGACAGAACGACAAAAATACTGTGCCTAAAATCTGCTCGCAGCAGAGACAGGGCATGGTGGAGCTGAGGGCGAGACACCCGGTGATGGACTGGGAAGGCTGGAGGAGCAGAAGGCTGGGAAAGGGTGAAGTTGGGCCTCAGGGTCGATGTACTAAGTCTGCTGAATCCATGCATCTGGGCCGATAAGGACCGCCCAGGACCCCGGGAGGGCTCAAGTACTCACCAGTGAAGGTGGGCACTGGCCGGTGCGTTCGATGACCACCGGATATCAGCCCCATCTCCCGGGTGCTGCCCGTAGCACCAGGAGAACATGCTCCCTGGAACTCCATGTTCCAGGGAGTCAGGAATACACAGAATTTGAATGTTCTGTTTGCAAGACTCATACATATCAGCTAAATTTGTATTAAGCCTGTTAGAAGGGAGGGAATTATAAAAATCATAGGAGCTTTTTTGGAAATGTAGCTTTCTAATAACATTTATGAAGCCATACAGTGAAAGCCTGTAACCCCAAAACTCTGGGAGGCTGAGGCAGGAAGATTGCAAGTTCAAACCCAGCCTGGCCAATTTAGAGACTCAGTGAGACCCTGTCTAAAGATTAAAAAGGCTGGGGATATAGCTCAGTGTAAAAGCCCTGAGTTCAAATGGCAGTACTGGGCAGGGATATAGCTCAGCGGCACAAACACCTGCCTGGCCAGCATAAGGTCCTGAGTTCAATTCCCAGTCCCCCCCCCCAAAAAAACTCCCAGTACTGCAAACAAAAGAAAACAAACGCAACACTTAGGATGTTTGTATCAAACACGCTGTCTTTAGGCTGAACAAGCAATCTAAAGGAAAGGCCTGCCTGTTGCTGTAGCTATGTCCCCAGCCTGCCATCTGCTTGCTTTGGCAGCTCTCCTCAGGCCCCCAGCAGTCAGAATAGTGCAGAATAGTGCAGCAGATCAAACCAAAGAGGGCCGGGCATGATGCCACAAGCCTGTGATCCCAGCACTCATGAGGCTGAGACAGGGGGATCATTGTGAGTTCAAGACCAACCTGGGTTACAAAGTGAGCTCAGGCCAACCTGAAATGCACAGGGGGACCCTGTCTCAAAAAAACAAAGAGGCCTTTCAGCAAACCTTGGCTGGTGTAGGAGATAAACTTGTAGAAATTGATTTCTCAGCCCTGTGGGGTGGGCCATTGATGTTGTTCCTTGAAGTAGATGTGGACGACTGTCAGGATCTCACTGCAGAGTGTGACATCAAATGTATGCCAACCTTAGTTTCTTGAAGAGGGTGAGATGGTGAGTGAGTTTTCTGGTGCCAATAAGGAAAAGCTTGAAGCTGCCATTAATGAATTAACCCAACTGTGTTTTCAGAAGAACATAACCTGCTATCTGCTGTTTAAAACTTTTAATTTTTTTATTTACAAAAGAATATGAAGTATGGAAACTCTGTACCCAATCTGCCAGCTGATTGTAAACGACAATAAAATATTAATTCTACCCTTTAAAAAAAAGAAATTTAAAGGAGAAAAACATCAAGCTGTACTTTTTTCAAAGGAAAAATGCTTATTGAAAGATGTTTTCTTAATTAAGCAGATTTTTAAATAACTTTTAGAATACTGACAAATAAAATAGCTAACACAGAGCTTGATTTCCTTTAGAAAAGCCAGGAGAAGACTGAAGTCACCCATGGGTCCCACCTCTGCCCGGGCAAGTTCTAGCCAAATCTCAAGGGAATGGCTGCCCTGTGCTTGGCAACCATCATGACCTCCTAAGCCCTCCTGTCTCTCAAGTAGCAAAAGTCAAAAATATTACCTTTCTCCCTCTAGTTTATTTATTTATTTATTTATTGGTCTTTTTGAGAGAGGGTTTCGCTGTGCAGTTCAGGCTGGCCTCGAGCTCACTTTGTAGCCCAGGTTGGTCTCGAACTCGCAAGGATCCTCCTGTTTCAGCCTCCTGAGTGCTGGGATTACACGCCTGGCTCTCTCTCTAGTTTAATAGAATAGTTTTTGGTTTGTTTTTTTTTTTAACACAGCTTGATTTTAAACCATATACAAACAAGTAATCTCTGAGAGTTGGCAAAGGTTTACTTTGTTTCTATTTCTGGTCTTGTAATGTATGAAGGTTCAGCTTCACTCTCAAAGTAAAGCTGATCTTAAGCATGCCAAGGAGCACAAGGACAGGGTTCAGTAACACAACCCACTCTGAAGAGGTGAAGGGGAATTGATCATCCAAGACAGTCGCTTCCCACGTGTAGCTTAAGTCACCCACTGGCAAAGCAAACACATTTTAGAACAACTCAGCTGAGGACTTCGTGTCTGTACCTTGGTTTTCTGGTTTCTGCTTGACAGTACCATGTAGTCTTCAGCTGACAGATGGGTACACTAGCGGGTCTCATTTTGGTGAGCATGTTCTGTATGCTGAGCTCTAGAAGCTCTATGCGCTTAGAGCATCTTTGTGAGATTTTTTGGGTAACTTCATCTTCCTTTTTTGTTTCCTATTTATATTTTTTGCCCATAAATTTATTTTTACATATTAATTTCCCCTTTTACCTCTTGACTGCTAATATTTTGCTGTGGCTGATGAGTCCCAGTTCTCCTTGATACTCAAGGCCACGCTGCTAAATCCAAAATTGACCCAGCCTGCTAACTCTGCCACTGCCTCCCCAGCTTTGATTGCAACCCTGCTTTCCTTGAGAACACCCCCAGGGATACAGAGGATATTGCTCATATGCGTGTTTCTAAAGGGTTTTTTCTTTTTAGTGCACAGAAGTTTTCCATTGTGTGGGTTTTTTTCTTAAAATCTTATTTGAAAGTCTGTGGTTTTCATGTAGCCTGGTGCTGTTACTACAGTCATTTTACCTGACCTCTTTCTTTAAATGCGAAGAAGACAAGGCTGAACTTGTTCTTTCCTGAAAGCCGCTCTGCCACCTAAGCAGAACTAACACTGTCAAAAGAGCAGGAGAATTGTAATTCTGAAAAAATCCATAAGCCAGCAGTTTCTCTAACCACAGTGATTTTCCCCGGGTTGCTCTGCTGATGCAGCAGCAGCAGCGCCTGTGCACACGAGGGACAGCTTCGGACCCCGCCTCCCGCTGTGGGCCTGTCGCGTGTGCATCTGGGGCTTTGGCTCTGAAGACATGGGTGTGGCTTCGCTCAGCTAACTCTTTTACAGGGTCCAATAGGGTATTCTAGTGCGGGTGCTCCATTATCAGAGCGCGTGGTTGCGTAAACACACAGCTTAACTAATATTCCCCGTCTTACGTTTTCTAAACAAAATAGTGTCAACCGGACGGGAGCAACGTCAATTACAGGGAGCATCTGTGGCAATACAGAAATCAAGGTGTGAGAAGAGGAAATAAAGATAAGCTAATATAAGAGTTTTGTTAAGGTCTTTTTATACTAAATCTAGTAAGAGTGGGGGGAGGCTTAATTAAAGATAAGTTAATATAAGAGTTTTGTTAAGGTCTTTTTATACTAAATCTAGTAAGAGTGGGGGGAGGCTTAGTGGTGGCGTGTGTGAAGCCTTGTATTCAGTCCCGGCCCTACAGACACGCACACAGTAAGTAAATATAATAAAAAAGTGACAGCTTGAGGCAGGAATTCAAGAACTCACCAATTTGATAATATAAGTAGTTAAGATGTATGTAGATGAATATGTATAGTGGGACTTTATATATACACACATATATGTGCATGTCTGTGTACATATATATGTATTGAGGATTTAAACACACATGTATTTATGTCATGGTATATCTTATGTGTTCTACTTTATATACATAAACTTATACATATACTGTATGTATTATATGTGTAATACTGTATGTATTATGTAGCTTGTGTGTGTGCATATGTATATAGAACATAAAATATGGTATTAAATTGTATATCATATATATTAAATGTAGACATAGTACTTTAAAGGATTTATATCTAAATTCCTCTTAGAGAATTCTTTGTTCAGAAAAATACCTTGATTATAGCTACTTGTGGGTAAAATGTGAAGCCCTGGGCCCTCAGTGGAACAACATAAGCCAACCTGGATCTGGGCCAGCAGGATGTGAGGTGGGATGGGATAAGGCGGTCCTGAGAGGAGAGGAGAGGAATTAGAGAGAGATGGGGTTATCCGCAGTGCTCCCTTGGGACAGTGCCTTGGGGGAAATAAAGTTCAAGAGGCTAAATTCTGTATCTGAGTTGGCCGAGAGCAAAGAAACCACAGCAGCAGAAGTGACCAACAGGTGTGAATTCAGCAGGATGAGGAATTTGGAATCAGAATTGGGATGTGAGTCTGGGAAAGCTCAGGAATGAACACAGACCTGGCAAGTGGGGTCTTTAGGCCCTTCACAAAGCTTGGGAAGAGTTCAAGCAGGTTTGAATTCCATCCTCTGAAGTCATCTGAATGTCCCCTCACCCTCTGTCTCTGAGTTCCTTACCTCCAGGACAGGACAAGTGATTCTGAAACCCTTTCTGCATTCTAACCAACCTGTCCCTTGCGTGATCTCTTAAAGCCCAGACTTACAAATCAGAGCAAAAAACAAGAAATACACTCAGCCCCAGCCTGTTTCAAGGCTGTCAGTGATGTGTGTTCCATGAGGAAGACCTGACCAGCTACCACAGCACTGAGCCTAGTGCCAAACCAGAGTGAACAGAGTGCTCCAGGCAGGACACCCCAGGGGAAGCTGGTGACTCCAGTCCTGTCCTTAGTGCTGTAGTCAGGTGAGCACGAAGGCCAGCCTTTGGGGGAAAATGCTCCAGATGTATATTGAAGTCCTTACCTTTACTCCAGGGCTGTTGTAGTGAATGTGTGCAAAACATCCCGCGGAGCATTGCACATCTGCCACATGGGTAGCAACATGGGTGGCTACTGCTCCTGTCCCACAAGTCAGAGGACTCTGCCAGGAGCTTGCTCAGCACCAGCAGAGCAGGATTCCAAGTGAGGAATGATGATTGCCCAGGCTGGGCTCGGTTCACTGAACACCATTGTCCTTGACAAAGCGTTTATTGTGAAATGTTTACAAAAGCACTTTTAGTAAGAGATCCATGTCTGCTTCTAGCCTGGTGAACATGTGGGTAAACTGGGGTGAACACAGAGCCCTGAGCAGAAGCGGAGGTTGGGGCAGAGTCTGAGTGTCAATGGAGGGCGATGTCCCCAGGGGTGGGAACCTGGTGGGAAGGGCTTCCTTGGGGGTACTGCCCGAGGAAGAGACTATGGGGTTCTCGTGGCACCCAGTCCTGCTGCCAGAAGGTTATTGAAGAGCAAGCCTGAGCCTGACCCTTCCCCTTTCTCTGGCTTCTGCCTCCCCATGTAACCTTGGCTTCCGGTTTTACCATGTGACCTGTCTCTTCTGCACACATCCCTGGCTCAGGGTGCCACCTTCCTTGAAGTTCTCACCAGGGCCAGGCCTATGTGATACCATCCTTTGAACTTCCAACGCTGTGAGCCCAATAAACCTCTTTCTTCCTACATTACCCCGCTTGAATGTTTTGTAACAGAAACTGGACTAAGCTAACCAGGGTTCTTTCCTGACATCCTCTGCCTTCCTGGAGGTTGAAGCATTGGGGACAGATGCTCTGGGGAGATGTGATAGTCTGTTACCTAGTAGAATTCGGGCAAGACATGCATTTGTCAAAAGCTCCAGATGGTATACTTGCGATTTATACATTTCACTGCTTTAAAATTTTTACCTTGAAAGCAAATGAACTATCTATTAAGGATATACCTAAAGATATTAAACTCCCCCTGTGATGTGGTTGCTAAGGTGTTTCACTGTGAAACATTCTTATGTAAAAGAACTGTGAAACACATCCAGAAAGCAGGGTGGATGGCTGGATGGGTTGCAGATGGTTAGTGGGCAGAAGGGGGATAACACAGGAATAGCTGAAGGTTCTGTGCAAGATCTGTGTCCATAGTGCACAACAAACAAGTTCACCAGCGGATGTTAGGGAGAACAAGGTGGTCCTCTCAGCTCCTAATGACCTGGCCACTACAGAAAGCCCAGTGATCTCACTGTTTTGAAAAACATTTTTTCCCCAAACCAGTCCAGTTTTATAGTTCTGTGGGTAAAAATCCTTCTTGAATGTAAAAAAGGTAGCCCAGTGAAACTTCTATCTCCGCAGCACAGTGCTCTGCCCCTGGCTGCTTTCAAGAGCTTCCTCTGAGCAGGCTGCTTCGTCATATCTGTTCCTCCCATAAACCATGCCCTTCCCTGGACTCGCTGGGTGTCATACTGTAGTGGTGTTTCTCCTACTTTGCTAGAAGATGTTTTTCTCCTGTACCTATTTTGTGAGGGTTAGGCTGGCCAGAGATTGAACTCCAGATCTTTGAACTGAGTTATAACCCCAGATCTTGTTTTATTTTTTTTTATATTGACACAGAATCTTGTTAAATTGGTAAATTGCCCAGCTCGTTCAAACTTGCAATGCTCCTGTCTCAGCCTCCAGAGTGCTGGGATTACAATCATAGTCATCTAGACTATTCTGTTCCTATTCTTTCTTTTTTTTTTCCCTGTTCCTATTCTTAAAGACACAAATTCCTTCAGGCCAAGGCCTGGCCCTTCTTTTCTTTCCCTTGTGCCCTTTCTCCAGTGGTAGTATCGTCTTTAGGAGACATCTCCCCATGCAGTTAGCTCTGGCCTCAACCTTACTTTTCAACAACGCCCCAAAGCCCGCTGCCCGGTATCTCTGCCTGAGTCTCCCAGGCAGCGCCTGCCTCAGCCCTAATGAGGACTGCCCTGCCTAGCACAAGGCTCCCCTCTCCTGCCTGTGTCTTGGGGCGGGATGACCCCAGGACCCTCTCTCATTGCCCTTCACCACCCAGCATCAAACCTGGCATGTTCTTCTCTTGTCCCCTCCCCTTGGTCTCCTGCTGGGCCGTTTGCTCCATTCTAATCCACCCAAGGCTGCCAGCATCAGTTTTCCAGCTTCGACATTTACTTATTTTCAAGATTTAGTACTAGTAAAATCTGATCTTTTCCAACCAATTCAGTGATTGAATTTACTTCATGTCATTGTAGGGGATGCATTATATCTAAAAGTCTCCCAGCAGGTTAAAACTATTTCGACTTTCAAATGACAAGCGCTTGGATTTCTTAATCAGTCCACAAGAACTTGGTTAAAAGTTTACTTCTAAGTTGACTAGTGAATTTATATTTATATAGTCGTATATATGGTTGTTTCCTTTAAAAAAAAAAATATATATATATATAAATAATTTTTGCAGTGCTGAGGATTGCACCTGGGGCTTCATGCACGTTAGGCAAGCTCTCTACCACTGAGCTACACCGCCAGCCCATACTTCTTCTTTTTAACTGACACACAACAGTTGTACACATATATGTGGTGCAGTGTGACATTTCAATACACACAGAAGATGTCGATGACCAGTTCAGAAATAATTGGCATATTCATTACCTGAAGCATGTATCCTTTCTTTGCCTGGAAGCATTCAAAATCCTTTCTCCTAGCTCATTTGAAATATCAACTAACTGTCAGCCATAGCTGGCCAACTGTGCTATAGAACATTAGAAGTGATTTCCCTAAATCATGGTCCTCACCTTGGCTACCCTTCTCAGTCTCTGCCAATGCCAGTTTTTAGGACTGAGAAATCTGATTATGTCATTGTCCTAGTGAGTCATCAATGCTTCACTCACTACTAATCTTAGGAGGAAATACTTGGCATGTGCATTGGGGCCTGCAGGGCCAGGCCTGGCCCTCTCCTCCCTGTCCCTGTCCCTGATCTCACTCCCCTGAGCTCATGCTGCTCTGCCCACGTCAGTGTTCTGTTAGCCACACAAATACTTCCAACACCCAAGTCCTACCGCAGGACCATTTGAGACAGCAATGTCTCTTCTTGGGACACGTCACACCATTTTTCTTGGTAAAACACCAACTCATTGTTCAGATTCCAGTCTAATACTTGAGAAAAACTTCCCGACCTACTCCTCCTCCACGGTCAACTGCAGTCTGGAAATAGTAAATGGAAAATTCCAGAGATAAACACTGTATTAGTTTGAAACTGTACACACCCTATGCCATCCTGTTCTGTCCTGCCCAGGGTGGGACCCTTCCCTTGCTCAGTGTTTCCATGTGGTCTATGCTGCCCTCCCATTCCTTATTTGACAGCTTCTGTGGTCACCAGATCAACTGCTTTGCAGTGCTGTGCTTGTGTTGGAGTGACCCTCCTGCAGCTGCTGCTATTGTCCTCACCAAGCCACTGTGTCATCCAACAGCACCACCAGAAGGCTGAGCATGGCACAGCAAGGTGTGTGGGGAGGGACCACGTTCACACGACTGTTATTGCAGCAAATTATTAGAGTTGCTCTATTTTACTATTAGTTGTTGTTGAGCTCTTACTGCACCTAATTTAGAAGTTAAACTCCATCATGAGGGATGATAAAAAAAGATGGTGAATGTTTAAACTAAAAAAAGTTACAGTGTAGACACGGTTATTAATTCCCCTCAAAATATTCCTTTTGCTTCAAATATACTTATCCCCTCATCCTTGCCCCTTTCTGAGGCACTTCTGGAAGTCCTCTTTCTCGAGTGTCTTTAGCTGCACCATCGTGGCTGCACTGATGCTCTGAATTGATTCAAAACGTTTCCCTTTCATGGTCATTTTCACTTTGGAGAAAGAGCCAGAAGCTGCAGGGTGCCAGATGTGGTAAATAAGGTGCATGAGGACGCACTCTCGTGTTTTATGAGCCTGTCTCTCCACTGGAAGGTCTTCGCGAGCAGCAGTCACCCATGTTTATTTTACCACCTCTCATAAAGACGGGAAAGAAGACTTCCAGAACTGTTCTAGAAAGGGGCGTGAATGATGGGGTCAGGATGGTGGAAACATGGGGGTGGATTTTTAGGGGAATTAATGGAAATACATCTTTCTGTAATAACTTCTTAGAAATTTGAATACCTTGTATTTTGACCTCACCTTAAGTATGTATGTTTAGGAAGCAACACAATATATATAGTGCTTGGTGATATCTGTGGTTTCCAGCATCCCCTGGGCGCTTTGGAAAGGTCCCCTGAAGATGTGTGTGCACTGCTCTTCTTATCAGTTGGGCAAACTGGGAATGCTGTGGGAAGCTGTAACTTGAAAGGTGATGGACAGTGTCACCAATGAACAGTGTGTGAGTGTGTGTGTGTGCTCTCGTGCATGCGTGCATGGGTGTGTGTGGTGTGTGTGTGAGGGATCAGCATTAATAAGGTCAGCATTTCATGCCTCACAAAGCTGCTGCCAAGAACTGGTTTGGTATTTGGGGTGAGAATGTGATGGGTACACACCTGCTTCATGTGGATCCGATCCTTCTGTGTGTGTCCCCCCCCCCCCCCGCTACCCAGCTCGTAGGAGGACAGAACCACAGAGTGGCCGGTGGTTTCCATGCAGGACAAGAAAGGGTCCTCCTCCTTTGCTCCACATATGGTGCATTGCACAACCACAGGGCTGGTGCTTGCCTGGCTCTGTATCTAACGGCTGGGTTGACCTCACATGGAGAACTCTTAACTTGCTATCCACCTACCTAGCACAGCTTTATCTCCACAAGCTCATCTGCCTCTGACAGTCATGGGGTGCAGGATGAGCCATAGCACACAAGAGGTTTCTTAGGCTCTAAACCTCCTCACACCATGTGGATGTGGGTCACTGTGCAGCCTCAGGAGGTGTGGGGCATTCAATGTACTGATTTTCTGGGTTTTTCAATTATTGAAATGTCAACTACTAGGCATTTTAGTAATTGTTTTCACAAGTGAATAATGAATAACTTGATATTCTTCCTACCCTAAGAAAGAAACTTAGTTATTCATAGGAATGTGTTCAAATGACCTAGATACAGAAATAGCATTTCCAAAACCAGCAATTTGTGTTTAGCACTAACCTATCTAGCGCCTGACTGGAGTGAGTACCTGGCCGGCCCATTAGCAACGCCTGTGTATGCTGTGCCACAGTGAGACTCATGTTTTCTCTCAGAGTTTTGCACTGTTCTGTCACTATAGCATCTTTATTTTTGTTTGCAAAAGTAATACAGAGTCATAAAAATCCAAACGAATTATAAATATAAGTAGCAAAAGACAGTGATTCATAAATATCTTCCTACCTACTTCAAAAAATATTGTAGCTGGGTTGTGGTTGTAGTTCAATGGTTGAGCACCCAGTGTTCAGTCCCCAGCCCTGAATAAAGCAAATGTCAAGAATGAGACATCCAAGGAAATATAAATCAGTTTTAAAGCAGGCATTACCTTGAGAATTTAAAATTTTTCTCCAATGTAATATGGGGTGTTAGCTCTTGCAGGGAAAACAGCTTGCCTGGGCGTGTTTGAGATCACCATCCTTTCCAGATGAGCAATAACTACTTCCAATGACTTTATAATCTCTAGAGCGAGAAGGAAATACATCAGTCACTAGCAACGGGGCATGACAGGAGGACCCACAATATTTTGCAGATGTCCGATGCGCGGGGCAGAGATAGGAGCTTAGTGGTGCCCACTTACCTCCTAGGTTATTAGCAGATGCCGACAGCGCTTTGGCGCTGCCCTTGCCCAAATCCACTCATTTGCACTGCTGCAAGGAGGCCGTTGGTGATTTTCAAGCCCAGCCTGTGCACGAGAATGAAGCCAGGGGATGGTCCAAGAAAAGGCAGAAGCGCGCCAGAAGCGCGGAGCCAACTTTCCAGCAGACCGCTGCGAATTCCCGGGCGAGCCTGCATGGCGAGCCAGGCTGGGGGCGGTTCTTCCTGTTCTGCGTTGCCACCTGGCGGACGTGATCCACATCCTTGATCCCTTGGGCCTGGCTGCAGAGGCAGGAGCCTCAGCTGACAGTGAGCTGGTGGATGTTACCTGAGACCCAGACACGGACCCAATCTGGGGGTTTTAGTTTCCTTTGGGCATTGAAATGCCTGCTTGGTGAAGTAAACCTGGAAGGTCTCAGTCTTTGATCAGCCTGCGAGGCAAATACACAGCAATTTTATACCCAGTGTCTCCTTTTCAGGAATTTAAAATGCATCAGGGTGTTAGGATTTTCACTGAGTAGCTATCAATAATTAATTTAAAAAATTTCTGTTTTTCTCCCTTTCCCTCCTTCTTTCCTACCCACAATAAAGTCTTTGACAGATTTTAAAATTTACTCTCCCGTGTAATTTAAGGCAAACAAACAAACAAACAAAACACCAAAACCCAAAAAACAAAAACGCTGGGTCTTGGCTTTGGGGTCTTTCATCGTGGGAGCAACACCCCAACAGCAGTAGAGTGGGTTGTAGCCAGCACTGCTAGGAAAGAGACACTTTTTTAAAAAGCAAAAGGATTTCTTTTACTTTTTTGTGTGTTCATCTGTTTTTCTAAGACAGAGTTTTACTATGTAGTCCAGGTTGGCCTCAGATTTGTGATGGTCTTCCTGCCTTAGCCTCCTGAGTGCAGGGATTACAGGCATGAGCCACCAAGCCCAGACCTATTTACATTTTTTCAGGGACCTCCACTCTGTGTCCCAGTACATGACTGCACTTATATACATGTGTCGGGGGCCGAAGTTTCAGTGTGAAGATGAGTGAGTTCTGGAGGCCTGCTGTCTGATGTCGCACCTGCAGCTGACGCTTTGCTGCACCCTCAAACTCTGATGATGGGTCTCGTGCTGTGTGTTCTTACTACAGTTAAAAAATGATCACTGAGAGAGATTATGACCTGGAAAGAAAGAAAAGAAAGACTGGACTGGAATTTAAAATGTCACGGGGCTTCTCGAGGTTGTCCTGTGTGCTCTGGGGCAGGAGTTGAAACACCTTTCAAACATGGATCAAGGTTAAAGAAGTTGAAATGCCTCTGCTCTACTTTTCTAAAATAAAACTCAAGCCAGAGCTGATGTCTGTCTACACTGTATTATTTCAAGTGAGACAGGCTTCCTTTTTGCAAAGGTGTTCAAGGCACCTTAAACGGGGTGGAAGTAGAGGAACACGCATGGGGATTCTCTGCAGCCCCCTGAGGTTGGGGGAAAATGCACAGCTGATCCGGTGGGTGCCGGGCAAGCCCACTTCAGGTTCTCATGCAGGAACCTGCTGGCTGGGCCTCAGCATCTGTCAGGGCTGAAATGTCCCCTCTGAGTCTCGGTCTGGAATGTAATTCCCACTGCAGCGGTACTGAGACATGGGGCCTTGGGGGGGCGAATGGATCACAGAGATCTTCCCTCTGGACAACAGAGGCGGTGCTCCTGGGAGCACTTAGTTTCCAGGACAGTGCGGGGGTTCTTAACTCGCTGGGCCTTGCCCCTTTCTCTCTGCCTCTCCCACTTCCTCAGCCTTCACCCTGTTAGGACACAGCACTCAGACCCTCAGCAGACGTAGCCCCTTGACCCGTTGTGAATTTCCAGCCTCCAGCCCCTGGGCCTATATCTTTCTTTACTTTATTATGAAGCTGGCCTGGGATCTCTGTGGTGGCAGAAGCAAACAGGCTGAGCAGATGCTGACGTGATCACAGAGCCAAGTATCATCACATGGAGTCACACGGTGGTGGTGGTGGTGGGGTCCGGCGCAGATGGCCGTGAGGGCTACCCATTCGCTGCCACCTCTTGAAATCGTTCTCTTCCTCTGTTGTCTGGTGACTGAGTTTTGGAATTGGAACCATCCCTCCGCAGCGTAAAGCTTGTGCTGAGCTGAGCCGCAGAAGACTTGCACCCTCTCTGGAGCTGTCTGGGTAAAGCCTGCACCCTGCTTTCTCCCCCGTCTACAACTGAGCTTAACCTATAGGGGGAGCAGTTTCCAGGCACCCGTAGGTCTCCAAGGCTTCCCTCTCCAGCGGGTACCACCCTAGGACAGAGGTACCCGGAACGGTGACTGTGCTGGGTGCACAGAGCAGGCCTGGGCAGAGAGGCCTGGTCCCGGGCCCTGTCACCCTTCTCTGCAGTTCCATCTCTTCCTGCTTCTTCCTCCTTCCGGCCCCAAACTCCTCCAGCTCTTCCCACAGGAAAAGGAGCTCCCTGAGTGTGGCTGGGAAGCACGCCACCCTGTTGCTCCTGGAGAAGTGAAGGACAGACATTCCACAGATTAGCCAGACCCTGGGGCTGTTGTCCAGCCCTGGGAGGACCCACTCACAGTGACAGGCTTGGGGACTGGGACTTGGAGAGTTCGCCTTTGCCCGCCCCTTACTAGCTGCGGGACCGTGGCCATGCCAGCAAGTCTTTGGCAACCTCCTCAGCTCACCTGTGAGTTGTGGAAAACAGAGCCTGCCATTCACAGCGTGCTTTAGGAATCAAAGTTCATGCCACACGAGGAGACCTCAGCCGGTCTTAGCAGATGACAGGCAGATCCCCACGGTGTTCTCATCCTGTCTCCCCAGAGGTGCCTTAAGGATCAGTAAGGCAGTCATTCTGTTAAAGGTAACATGGTAAAGTTTCCTCTAAGTTCAAGTTAAAATTTCAACCCTTACAATACTTTTGAATTGTGGGGAAATGAAGGACAGGAATCAAGAAATTTGGAGTGCAGAGGAGCCTTCTCCATGCCCGTTGACCACTGTGTTAAGTACCTCTCTGCACAGGCGTGGAGGGAAGTCCCTGTGTCTGCTGGAAATCGGCTTCTGCGTGGCTAGTGGAGTGCTGGGCCCTATGAATCGTGCATTACTCTGGTTTAAGTTAATATTTTAAAACCCCGGAGGTCATCATAGCTTTCAAGGCCTTACTATAATGCTGCCTACTCAGAAACAGAGGCAAATTAAGTGTCCATCAGGTAATGAGAGGAGAAAGGAAATAAGATTCATATGGGTAGTGGCAAGAGGAAGTCCTGTCCTTGTGATGCATGGCTCATTGTGTGACACAGCCACAGAAAGGCGAGTATCACATGAAGTCAGCTACAGGTGGGATCTGATATCCTACAAGTTGAGAACTGAAGTCTGGCTACCCAAGCCGGGTAGTGGGAGGAAATAGGAGTACATGGTCAGTGCGCACTGAGCTGCAGTTTAATAACAGCAAGACATTTTGGGGTGCTATGGTGCAAAGGTGTGACTACCTGGAACAATAATGAACTGTATTTTTCAAAGAAGCTGGAAGGAAACCTATTCAGTTTTCACCATAAAGAAATGATCAACACCAGAGGAGGGAGACTGACTTGTCCTGACGAAGTATTACACAACAAATGGAGACTTAGAGAGTTACTCTATGGCTATCTACAATTTTTACTTTGTGATCAGTTAAAAATTAAACAGGAAAAAACACGCTCTTTGTTCACCTACTGGTACTTGCCTTTCTCCCTTAATTTATGTCCCACCAGAAGAGTCACAGAAGACAGGGACATGTTAGAAACAGAAATGGGATTGCTGGGGGTGGTGGTGGGAGGCGCTGGGGTGAAGCTGGGTGGGGCGGGGGAGCAGAGCACAGGAGGGCCCTTTCCTGTCATCCGCATGTGCTGTCCATGGCGCCAGGTGCACCCCTGGCGGCGTCTGTGCTGAGCGTGGGTGTAGACCATTGGATGAGAGAAATCTCATAGTAGCTGCCTCTTGAACAAGCAAGGCTGCAAACAGACCCAGGAAGAGAAGGGGACCTGCCACTGTGCATCTTAGAAGGAAAATTCAAGGAAGGCTGCTGACCAGGTTTGGAGGTCTGGGCTTCAGGGGATGTAGGAGGCACTTTCGAGGCTGAGAGCGTGTTGGGGTCACATGTGGCTGAGGACACACTGTGTCTTCGTGGGGACTTGGATAATCTTATACAGTAAGAAGGCTCTGGCCCCAGGAGCAATCTGTTTGCTAGGTGTGTTAGTTACTTTTCTCTTGTAGCTGTGACAAAACACCTGATGCCCAGCATGAAGGAAGGAAAGGCTTATTCAGCTCACAGTCTGTGGAGGCTTCAGTCCATGCTGGGCCACCTCCAAGGCAGAGGGCGACAGTTCATGGCAGCGGCAGAAAACAGCAACAGGAACCAGAGTGAAAACAGGAGCAGCAGCAGGGAGCAGCCTCTCCCCTCCCCACACCGCACACAGGCTGCCCACCCCAGGGCGGGTGCAGCGCTCACATCCGCAATCCCAGCACTGGACCACGGCTCAATCGGAAACGCTAGCAGCGGGCCCCATGACCGCAGGAGGCTTTGGGGCGACATCAAGGCACAAACCGTGACGCTAGGATCAATTGCTCTGCACGGATGCCGCAAAGGGAACAGGAAAGGTCCCCGTGGGTTTACCGTCTATGCTCCTGGGCAGGGCTTTCCTAGAACAAACAGCAGTGTCGTGTTGCTTCGGTGGTCTTGGTTCTCCTAATTATTAGGTTAGCTAATGTGCTTTTGAAGAAATAATACCAGTACGTCCACATGCTGGCTTAAAGATGGTATCATTTAGAGCCACACAGAAGTTAAGTGGAGTTTAAAGTTAAAAATCGAGTTGCTTTATAGCACAACCACTATGGAAATAAGAACAGAGACTCCTCAAAAAACTAGAGCTAGAAATTGTATGGGACACAGCTACTCCTCTTCGAGGTATCTTCCCCAAAGAGTTAAAGACGTCACATTACAGTGATCCATGCACACCTAAGGCTATAGCAGCATGACTCGTAACAGCTACATCTTGGAAGTAGCTTACATGCCCATTAACAGGTGAGGGGATGAAAGAAAATGTAGTATTTACCATAGAGCACTACTCTGCCATAAAGAAGGACAGAACTGAGTTATTTGTAGGAAAATGGTTGCTTCTTGAGACTACAGTGTTAAGTAAATCAGACACACAAGCTAAAATATCACATGGTTTCTGTTATATGACATACTTCAGTTTTTTTTTTTTTTTTTTTTTTGAGACAGGGTCTCGCTAAGCAGTCCAGGCTGACCTTGAGCTCACTTTGTAGCCCAGGTTGGTCTTGAGCTCATGACGATCCTCCTGCCTCAGCCTCCCTGGAATTACAGGCATGTGCCACTATGCCCAGCAGTCTTTGTTACATGATAAACCCGAAACATAAATAAAGAGCAAAATAAAAGACAGCTAATGGGAACTAGAGTGATGGGTCTTTTGCGAAAGTGAGGGGGACTGAGAGAGGGAGGGAGGAAGGAAGAGAGGGAAGGGGTGAGAAGAGACAGAAGATGTGTCCTGTGCACACAGCAGCGCTCCCCGAGGAGCGCCATTACTACGCGCTGAAACAGGTACCAGTGAGAATGAGAAGGAAGCACTGAGTTAATTTAAAGAAAAACCCATTCAATAATTAATCATACACGGTGCTCAATCATGCTGGAAATTTTGACTCCCATGCCTAAAAGACTGGCGTGAGCAGCACTCCCACTGCTATCTGAGGGTCCTGCAGAGTCAGGCTTAAGGATAGTCCTTCGGGGACGTGTCGCTCACAGGGCCTCACAGAAGAAGACAGTAGCCTGGCCCAGCTGGTGATTGTACCTGCAGGGGCACTGAGCCCCCTGGGCTGAGTGTCATTTCTACTGTGCAAATGAGCTGAGAATCAGAAAAGTCCCCTTGGCTGGAAACAGACCTAGTGGTGATTCTCCTTGGGACTGAAGCCTTCAAACAGGAAGTACCAGCTGGGGTTGGAGGACCCCACATCAGGCGGATGTGCTCCCCAAGAGTGGCACCTGCCATTGCGGTCTCCAGGCCTCAGGGAGGACAGGCCAGCTGCCAACAGAGCAATGCTGCAGAGTGAGCACACACTGGACAGACAAGGGGTGGGAAGCAAAAGCAAGGGTGGGGTCCGAGCCATAGAACCTTCTGGAAAGGTCAGTGCAGGAGAAGGAGAACACAGTGATGTCTGTTCAAGCTGAAGTTAGCTTGAACCTAGGAGAGGAAACTTGGGGCCAGATGTGGTACCCAGGTAGAAGGCCTGAAAGCTGGGCAGAATCCTGAAGGACCTGCTGACCTCTGGCGTGGAGAGGCCTGGTCGGGGGCATACCAGGTGGTGAGTGGGGCCTTCAGGAGGGGCAAAAGCATTTTTCCTGGGAGCAGGTTCTCATCTCATAGAACTGGAGTGATTATAAAGCAAGCTGTCTCCTGTGCTGGCTGCTGGCTCATGAACTCTTCTGCAGGCCCTGTGCCCCTTTCTTCATGAGCTGAACCTCTGTGCAGCCCTCCTTCGGAGACCAGCACGTGTGGGTGCCATGTTCTTGGACCTTCAGCTTCATGAGATAAACATATCTCTTTTCTCTGTACCCGGCCTCCAGGGTTTACAATAGCCACACAAGGACCAAGAAAATTGCTTTTCCTTGGACACCAAGTATCACTTGTATTCTGCACATCCACGATTCCCAGTGACTTAGAAGCAGAGGAGGAGTGAAGGTACGTCCCAGGAATCCCCAGTAGGGGAGCACTCAGTGGATGGAGCCCAGTGCAAGTGCCCTGGGCTGGGTGGGCCTGGGGTAGCACAGAGCCAAGGAGCAGGGAGAAGGAAGGGGGTGCAGTCTGGCCAGAGCAGACTGGACTGGGGTAGCTGTGTTGCAGCTCACTACAAGAACTGGCTCTTTTTCCTGAGTGTGTTGAAAGTCGGGGTCAGGGAGGTGGCAGAGAAGTGGTATGTCATGGTCGTGCTTTCCTTTGGGGAGAAGCACCCTCGTAGCTGGATCAGGGAGCCACAGAAGAAAGCAGATGGACAGAGGCTGTCATCATGGCACAGAAGGGAAGTGATGTGGCTTCTGGAGGTGGCTGGAAGTTTGGAGGACTGTGAAATGGGCAAGAAAGGAGAGTCAGCAGGACCCTAGGTGGTCTTCCTGAGCACCTGGAAGGCTGGCCCTGCCCTGCCGTGGAGGGGCAGCTGTGGGAGAAGGCCCTGGAATAAGACCAGGAATGGGTTTTGGACAGACTGAAGTCTGAGTTGCTTAAGTCACATTCCATGTGTTTTTCTTGCTGGTGTTGGAGACCTCATGGTTTCCAACGGATTGGAGTTGGTAGTGTTCCTTTTTCACTACTGCACTCCAACAGGAACTGAGAGCTATGTAGCTGGGCAAGAGGAACCGAAACAGCTCTGTAAGTGGTTTTGTGGAAACCTAGGAAACAGGTTTGTATCTCACAGCCCCTGTCCCTTCTGTGGCTCACGTGGTGTCACCTGCAGTCTTCAACAGCAGCACCGGGCCCGTGGCCTCGATGTCATGGACCCTGGAACTTGGGAAATTCTGAAGTTTGGAATTGTATAGGGTATGTGGGCCCTGCAGTGGGGAGACAGTCTGTTTCAGGCCCTGATGTCCCTGCAGGCCTAATCTGCAGGGTGCAGATTGCACAACCTGCTAAGTGTGCAGATTGTACAACTGACCTGTGCGCTGATGCTCGGCAGCTTCTCCAGTCACTTCAGTGAGAAAATAGGTCAAAGTGCAGGAGATAGGTTTGTTGCTTCTTGCTCACCTGCTGGGCTCTCAGCACTGTCTCGTGTCCCATAATGCAGCCCCCCACCTGTGCAGGTGTCACCTGGAACCCCCACATCATCCCTGTGTCACGTAGAGGCAGGGAATTCATGCAACATGCTGATGCAGTTTTCTGTTATCACCGGTGAAATCCTTTGTCTCTGACCCAAGAGACTTGCGTCTTCTGCCAACATCAATGAAACAGTAGCCATGTAAATCAGGCAAAGTTTCCCACTGTTCACACTTACCTTCAGGCCTCAGCTTTCTGAAAATCATCATCTACTGCCACATTCTGGGTTCAACAAACAGCTTGGGGTGAACTATAAAAGGATCAGGGCAGATGCTCCAGGTCCAGATGGGAAGGAGTCCTCTCCCTCCCAGGGACTTTGCTTCTGAATATAGTACTTAGTGAAGCAAGAGGAAGGAAAGGATGTCATGGAGATGCAGGATTAGACTAATTCCAAATTCCTGGCTACTCTTTTACTTAACATTCCATGTCCTTTCTACAGTCAGCACCGAGCAGAGGATGGGGACAGGTGGAAAGGGCAGTTTCAGAAAAAAGTGACCATAACAGCTGCTGAAAGAAAAGCTGTTTGCAGAGGCACGGACAGAGAGCCAGGCCGCAAAACATCCAGAGTCTTTGACAAAGAGAATCCACCGGTCATTTACTTTTCACAGGTGAAGACTGGGAAGGTCACCGGCTGGCTCACCCTCCTCCTAGCCCATGGTGCGGAGCCCCTGCCTTCTCTTGGGGGAGCTTCACAGACCTAGAAGAGCACGGATCCTATGACTAAGGCAGCACCAGGAGGGGGCGCTGTTGCAGTATCAACTGTTTAAACACGTCACTACCATTTCAGTGGTGTACTAAGTCCAGGAAGCACCGCAGATGTGTTATTTACACTGTGTGCTGTGCAGTCCTTCTTCCTTCAGTTGAAATGCGTCCTTTCTGAGTTGCTATTAGTGATGCAAAAGGGAGGGTCACGTAAAGGTGCTTGTCTGGAGCATCAGAACAAAGAGCATACAGATTAGTCAATGCTGCAGCAGTGGCTTCAATCAAGGGTTAGTGAACTCTCATTTCAACACCTGCTATTTCACTGGTGGATTTTCTTGCAGTCGAAATTTGTTCTCAGAGGGATGACGGAGGGGGGTGGAGCGGCGCTGATACAAGTAAAACATAAATATGCTGATGTTGGGGTCGATAGTTCGTGCTCTTTCTCACTTCCTCTGAGAACAAGGAAATATTTAAACACAATATTCTTTGTCTCCCTCTGAGTTATGCTGCCATCCCAAACAGGAAAAAGATAGGAAAATGGGAAGATGATGAAATTTAAAGGTGCCAGAAGCTACTTTGGAAGCTCTGCACTTCTACACACATACACCACTTTGATCTTATGGAATGCATTGACTGAATAAAAAAAAATCCTTATCCCTCTGCTGCTTTTACTCACTGCTGCAACCGGTTCTGTAAAAGGACAAGCTTGGTATCTCAAAGCGAAGAACTCAACTGCCTTGTCTTCCAAATTAGATTCTAATTATTTCCACCCTCTTTTGCTTCCGTGTCACAAAACGAGTAATTCATTAATTGCACACCTTCTCTGAATCAAGGTTCCTGCACCAGGGTTAGGGAATTAATGGAAGTTTCCACATCATTTAAAAAATGAGGAGCACTAATACAGATGCTTATTGTTTCTACAGCAGGGATTTTGTGGGTAATCACTCTCTCCCTGAATCAAAAGACAGCAGATAATTATGTTCTTCTCTAGGGAATGGGCTGTTGAGAAAAACATTTCTGGTTTTGTTGCTGAGAAGTGCATTTGGGGTGGGAAGGGAAGAAATACCGCTTTCTCACGTGTCCTTGGGGGATGGATGGGGTTTGAGGAGGGAGGCATGTGTGCCGTAGTTTTGTTTTCATAGACTCTGAGCCTTTCCTGTGGGTTCAGACCATCCCCAGGTTCTGTTCCACGTAAAGGATAGCCTGTTTTTCAGAGTACCCAGTTGGCAGGGGATGGGTGCTGCCATCTCTCAGGAGGGCTCCACTCCGGGACACGGTGTCTTCCCACACCAGCCATGTGCAGCTGCCAAGCTCTCAGAAGGTGGCGAGGTCTGAACTGCGTTATGTGGTGAATGTAAAACACGGCTTTGCCCGCGGTCATTTCAGTTACCCACATTCGGATGCTGCCTGACTATTCCTAGGTTTATGCTGTGCGTTCTTCCGTGGTGGCCAGGATCCCCACCCAGGACAGGAACCAAGCCTTTGTCCGAGAGTCCATGCTGCAGTCACCCACTATGGCATCACAGTGTTCTGTTCAGTGACCCATAAGTGGTGGTGGCTTCTTGCTACGTCACGGTGCCTCATCCTCCATTCCTCTACATCTCACTATGTTGGCTTTGTGTCATCTGCTGTCATCACAAGAAGGACAAAGCTGACACTGGCCAGAGCATCTCCTGAGGAGGCCTGGGCTAGGCCAGTGTGGGGACACTGCACAGCTGCAAGTGGGCAGGAGCACGGGGTGCAAGGGGTGGCCCGCGAGTGCACCTCCCCAGGGTGGCCTCTCAGGTCGGCCAGTGCCACCTTACCCCGCTCCACCCCTCCTTCTGCAAGGAGGGCCAACTCATCCATCCTGGGCCCACTGAGCTCTTCTGAACAGTGGGGCCTGTGACCTATGACAGGCGGGTCAGAACCAACCTATTTTTCACTAAAATGAGAGAATAAAAAATATGAGAAGCAATTAAAAAACTGGGTGAATGTAGTACAATGAGATATGGGGGAGAAAGAGATCACAGTCACATACTTAGTGTATTATTATAATTGTTGTTAATCTCTGTACCTAATTAATAAATTAAACTTCCTCATAGGTGTAGATATATAGGAAAAAACATACCACACACAGAGACATATATATATATATATGTGTGTGTGTGTGTGTGTGTGTGTGTGTGTGTGTGGTTTTTTTTTGGTGCTACTAGGGTTTCAACCACACTGGGGGTCTTGGAATGTACTTTCCACAGACAATGGATCTACTGTACACAGTGAATTTTGAAGACTCAGTATAAAAAATGTCTCATTAATTTTTACATCAATTGCATGTATTGAATATACAGTATTATGTTAAGTAAAATACATTATTAAAAACAAACTTCACCTCTTTTTTTTTACTATTAACATGTGGTTACTCGAAAATGTTAAATGAACTGTATTTCTACTGGGAAGCACTTCTCTAGAAATTTAGGACACCAGAACAATCGCATGCCAGGGGAAGACAACAGCAGGGAAAAAATAAGGATGTTGCTTCTTCTTTTTCCTCTAGATTCTGAGGAATTCAAGAAGAAAGAAAGATATCTTATATCTTAGACCTGTAAAGCCAGCAAGGTCTTTATAAATGACTGAGCCCTATAGTCTTGCAAACCAGAGAACTCGTGGGACCCTGGAAATACAGTGGGGCCTTGGTTCATGAACTTGATTCTTCCCATGATTCCAGTTGGGAACCAAACTGGATGAGAACTGAATCAAACTCAGTGGTTAGGTTCAGTGTTGACCTTATGGGAAATTTGATTGGCTCTCACCCAGGTCAGTTTGTGACTAGAATCGTAGAGAGAACTGAGTGTGTGAACTGAGGCCCCACTACCCACAGATGTGGTAGAGGTCTCGCAGCCCAGCCAGAGAAGCTTTGTGAGGAGCACAGCGCTCACGCAGGCTGCGGCATGGGCCCTCTGGGAATGTTTCTCGTAACAGGAAGAGGTGAACTCCACTCTTTAATCTCTAAGGCTCACCACTGTGTATGTAGAAAATTGACATTATTCAAAGTTCAGTTCACTTCCTTTTACTCAACTGCATGGTATTTCCATATTTCCGCTTTTATTTTAAACATCCTAAGAGTCTCTTTTGGATTTTATGTTCTAGTTAAGACATAATTCTTGCCACTTTATGAACCTTTTTAAAAGTTTATTTTAATTTAATTTAAATCTTTTGAGATGAGGTCTCACTATGTAGTTCAGACCAACTTTGAACTCAAGGTGATCCTCCTGCCTCAGCCACCTGAGAGCTGGTATTACAGGTATGTGCTACCATATTCAGCTGTGAACCTTTTATAAAAAGCTTATTTTGACACCTCTCTGGATCCAAACGTAATTTGAGGGGCTTATATTTCTTTTCTAGATTCATCTCCTTTTTCGAATTGATTCCTCTCTTTCTCTCTGTCTCTGTATCTTTCTTTCTCTGGAGGTTGAACCCAGGGTCTTACACATGCTAGGCAAGTGCTCAACTACTGAACCACCTTCCTGACCCTTTATTTTTAAATTTTGAGACAGGGTTTTACTGTGTTGCCCAGGCTGGCCTAGACCTTGGCAGCCTCAGCCTCCTAGTGGCCAGGATCATAGGCTAATGTGCCTGGCTTGAGTTTTCTCTTTGAGAATACATCCTCTGTTTACTCCAAGTCTTTTTTCTGCATTGCTATTAGTAAAACACATGTCATGTAGCCACAGTGTCTTGTGTTGATGGCCTCCCTGCAGTTAACTTAGCTAACTGGGAGGCCATTCCCTAACAGTACGTCCTGGTAAATGTCTTCAGAGTTTCCTTCTATAGCAGCACTGTGTTTCTTTGAAACAGAATGTTCTGGAATACTCTTTGCCCAGACCTCCTGAAGGCAGTGTCTTGGCTCTGCTTTTTTCTCTTGCTTGGTGTAGAGGAAAACTTGTGTAGCTATTGGCCAATCAGCCACAGGGACTTCTGGGTCTGAGAGGACCCAGCCTTCCTTGCTAGATCCTGGTCCTTGGGGTAATTGGGAAATTGGCTTTAATGATCAACTCAAAGGTTTTTCATGTCTCCTCTAGCTACACCTACTCTGAATGCTTTAGGATCATTAAATGTAAATATTAGCCCAGTTAGTGATCTTCAAGATAACGTTCACAGCCCACCAGCGCCTTCATGCTCTGTCTACTCCGGAAAGAAAAATGAGACTCCAGAGCCTCTGGGATTAGTTTCCAGAGGAAGACTTTATGAGAGTCTAAAGAGCTGACTCATGCCAGGTAAGCCAGTGTTTCCGTTCATTTCCTGATGACTAACAGCCTTCTCACTGTGAAGCATAGTGATTTAAAAGTATTGTATTGTGTACCCAAAAGATGGCAGCATCCTCTTCCGGTTTCCGGTCTTAGGACAGAGTAGAAAGGTCATCGTGTTCTTGCTATACTTTTCCTTTCCTCACCACAAACAAAAACAAGGGGCGAAGGTCACATAAGCAAAAAGGTAAAATACACCTACAGCCTCTTTGGTACGGTGCTAATAACTGGGTAGACACACGTACAGCAAATGCTGTGAGCTGCTTTCTGTCCTTGGTGAGAGAGACCATGAAGACTAGAGGAGTTAATGCATGTAAAGTAACAGAAAAGCTCTCTCTAAATGTTAGTTACTACTGTATGCATTGCTTGAATGAAGCAATAGCCCATATTTTCTGACCATGGGTGATTGCTTTTGTTTCTGAATATTTAAAACAGTGACAGAAAAACCTCCACAGCATTTTCCAAGCGATGGAGACATGTAGGTTTCCAAGTGGTCAAAAAACTACTACACAAATGTAAAATTCAGCAATCACCACAATTTCTTTCTTGGTCATTACATTTCCCCAAATCATTACTTCGTGCACTCCGTCTTGATTTTTTGGAGACATCTACACAAAAATTTCCCTTCAAATTCCAGTTATTTTTCCTCTCGTACAATTTTCTTTAGGGTTAGGCTACTTGTGGTTACAGCATGGATTTAGTTACTGGACTGTTAATTCTGGACTAATGTCCGATTAGTCTTTTTAATCATTACTGAGATCTTTCATGATTTTAATCCATCCTCTTCTGGGGGTTACTTGAAATCAGGTGGCTGTGTACCAAGGAGAATTGGGGACCTCTGTGTGACCCACCATCTACTGTAGTTAGATGGGTCTGAGTTTACATCCATACTTTGGTAGGCACTATGATTTCCAGCAGGTTGCTCAACCTTGCAGAAGTTTCATTCTAATGAACAGTGGGAATAAAATACCCAAGTTCCAGGCTCGTTGTAAGAATAAAGTGAAAGGTTCCCTATACTCTTCCCAACCAACCCGAGCCTTCCTGTTTCTTATTAAGAAGACACATTATCACTGCCAGGCCCAAAGAAGAAAATAAGTCATAGGACCATACTTCTATAGATATCCTTTCCGTTCTCCAGGAACAACTATTTAACTGGTTTACGTGTTCCCTATGGGCTATTGTTTAAATCATTCATTTAAGCAATGTGTACAGCAGTAACTAACATTCAGGGAGAGCTTCTCTGTTTCTTTACATGGATTAACTCCTCTAGTCTTCACGGTCTGGAAAAGATGCCATCATCTCCACTGAACCCTGGGGAAGTGGAGTTACAGAACTGCTGAGGAACTTGTTCAGTCACACAGCTAACGGGAGGAAAGCCTAGGACTCTGGGGTCTGGGGTTGCTGCCACTGTGTTATCCCACATCGCAATTTTCCCCATAGAAAAGAAGAAAGTGCCTTGGAAGGGAGCCTCAGCCCCACATCACCTCCTGCTCCCTAGAGCGTATGAGGGAATGGGTTAAGTATTAAAAGAAGAAAGCACCATGGAGAAAGATTAGAGAGATTTCCAGAGGATGTGTCTAGGAAGAGCAAGCGGGACCTTGACAGCTGAGACATGACCTCAGTAGAGAAAAAAGGAGAGAAGACCAGTAAGAGAACACCTAGAACTGTGAGGGCCACATAGGATCCTGTTAGAGATGGCGGGAGTCCAGTACTGAGAGATCTCTGTCAAGGCTGAGAGTTCTCTCGCGTACTTCTTTTCATTCACTGAGAAATCCCAGTGGCATTCAGTTTTCTTCGAGGCCTCTATTCCCTATTTCTGTTTTTCATTTTTTTTTTTTTTGTCTTTTTGAGATAGGGTTTTGCTATGCAGTTCAGGCTGGTCTTGAGCTCACTTTGTAGCCCAGGCTGGTCTGGAACTTGCAAGGAACGAGTTCCTGCCTCAGCCTCGTGAGTGCTGGGATTCCAGAAGTGCGCCACCATGCCTGGGTTATTCCCCATTTCTTGGGGGGCCATTATTAGTTCAACCAAAAGGTGAGCACCTTTGGTGAGTGTGTCCCCTCTGTTCAGCCAGGGAACCCACTTCTCAGGTCCAAGAGGATAACCTTGCTCATGCCCATAGCCAAGCCTGAGTTACAGTGGGTAGAGGCAGGAGACAACCAAGCTTGCTTAGACCTAGAGCTTGAGTTGGGATCTCAGTGTGGCTAGAGGCCACCAGCGATGTCACAAACTTGAGGAGGTTGAAGTGGGTGTGTTTTGATGCCCTGTTTCCTGCCACCGCTCGAGCAACAGGACTCTTCTCCGCTGTCCGCTCTAGGGGCGGGCTCTAGCCCAGGTGCTGCCTGTTACATCTCCACCCAGCACTCCCAGGGTGCCCACTGGCATCCCTGGTCCACTGTCGACTCCGCCCACCTGTTACATGACTTTTAATATTCAAACAACAGAAAGAGATGGAGAGAAACGTTAGTCAAGTATATGAATTCTTTTCTGCTTCCCCCATTGTTTTAGGCTGAGGAAGTTGGTAGACTGCTCTGAAAATCCCTTCACCTTGTTCTAGGGCAGTTTCCCCCCAGGGCTTGCCTGGGTGGCATCACAAGCCAGCAGAGACTGGAGTTGTGAAACTCATCACACTTCTTGAGTGCCTGTATTGCACAGCAGGTCTCAGTGTTCATGGGGCAAACCAGCTGTGGGAGGAGCTGGATCAGAAACAGTGCCTTTCTGTCAGTTTGGACATCTGGGTTTGGGGTTGACATACAGTGTTTGCCTGTCTTTGTCTTGTGTAGCAGAGTAGCCGAGACAAGGTCATTAATTTATGAAGGAAAGATGTTTATTTAGCTGCAGCTTCCGGAGGTAGGAGTCCAAGTCAGGTGGTGGCACCAGGCGATGGTCTCGTGTCATCATGTGGCAGGGAGGGAAGGTGGGTGTGCGCTGAAGAGATGAGGCATGGGGGGCAGCCTCACTCTAGAACAACCCTTTCCCTTGGAAACTGATCCAGGCCTGTGAGGCAAGAACTCACTACTTTGAGAATGAACCCAGTGCTGCGAGACAGGTGTTAATTTCTCTTAGTGACCTGGTCACCTCATTATGATTTCACCCCAAATGGCCACAGTGGCAGCACATTTCCCTCCAGCACATTTGGAGGAGACACACCACAGCATGTGTGATACTGTAGGCACTTACAAAACAAGACCAACTTTACCCAGGCTTTGAAAAAAGGATTTAAAAAATTGGACCTGCATTCCTCAATACTATTGCTGGGAATGAGACCACACTGAAATTTTAGGATAACTTAGCAGTACCTATTAAAACCTCAACAGGTATATATCCCATGACCCATCTCCCTTCACAGAAATGTTCTTACACAAATATCATGACTAATGTACAAGCTATACATAATTAGCCTTAAGAATAGTATGTTTAACCTTTACTATGTGGCAGATACTATTCAAATTCTTTACATGTATTGAAAAGTCTTCCCAACAATCCTAAGAGGTAAGTATTTATGACAAGATTATAGCCATCTTTTATGTCCTTGTTACATTTTAGGCTGGTTGCTTCCTGATAATTTACAAAGAAGCAGGTCTTACAATTAAGCCATTCACCATACGCTGACTCTGAGATAGAATATAGAGTGTAAAGCCAACAGAAGCTTTATACATCATGCAGACTGGACTCGTCAGTAGACCCATCCATCGATGAGGTGAGTGCCCTTGTGACAGTCATCTCTGTAGGTCCTGCCTCTGAACCCTGCTGCCCTGGAAATTCAGCCTTTGGAGGACACTCCAGTCCAATGTAACACGGGGTGAAATCTCAGCATCTTCTGATGTCTTGAGAGTTTCAGGGATGGGATAAACATGGGATCATGATAAGGTGTAGCTTTCTGAAGGAGGCATGGAAAAGTCCTCTGGGCCAGGTGAGGTGAGATGAGAAGTCTTTCTGGGATTCAGTGCTGAGCACTCTTGCCCATGTGGTGATGGTGGTGTGATTTGGTTCTCGTCCATTTCGGTTTGTGACCAGAGTGACGGAAAGAATTAAGTTTGGAACCGAGGTGCCCCTTAGTCCATTTCTGCATGCAGCGGAGTCTCCTCAGCCACCCAGTGCCATCCTCTCTGAGCTGCAGAGCTTGTTTCCACTCCAGTCTGTACTGTGGTGGCTGCGTCCCCGCGTCACCCCATCCCCAGGCCTTTGGGGTCCTGGGGTATGGGAACGCCTGTGCAAGGTGTGCCACATGGAGGGGAGAAGACCCAGGGATTTTCTTGCCTCACTCCCAGTTAGCCTGGACTTGATCTGGAGCCCGGCCTGAGACTGAGTTTTCTTATTCAACAAGTAGTGCTGGCAAGGATGAGAGCCGGAGTGATGCTGGGTCTCTCCCTAGGACGTGATTTCTAGGGGGCAGACATCCTCCCTCTTGGGTACCTTTGGGTCTGGTGGCAGTGATGTTTGTGCTGAGGGTTTTCAAAGTCCTAGGGACACGCACACATGGGAAACACGGCCATTGCTCCAGGGTCAGCCACACCGCCCGTGCTTCACTTCCTAGGAATGTGCTGCCTGTCTGTCCTGAGAGATGCATTTCAATCTTTGTTCTTCCTCTTCACTTGCCTATTTCTTCCTTGTTGTGTTTCTCTGCTAGAACTCTTCTAATATAAAACAAAATTCCACTGAGTGTGGTCAGGCCTCCCTAATTCCAGCACTAGGGAGGTTGAAGCAGGATGATCAGGCCAGCCTGGGCTAGACAGTGAGACTCTCTCAAAAAAAACCCAAACAAACCAAAAAAGCCCCCTCAAAACCCCAAAAAACAAAAACAAGCCAAAATGTATTTTGACTTACATAATGAATTACTCTGTGTGTTTACTGTTGTCAACATGAAAAACAGGTAAGTAGTCAACTACCTTTTTCCCCCCAAAATAAAATCACTTTTTTAAAAAGGAAAAGGACAGAGCCAGATGGCTTGTAACTGACCCCCCCCATAGTCCTTGATTTTAAAGAAAGCACTTCAGTCCTATTTTAAGAGCATAATTAGGCCTGAGTTTGTTTTCCTCCTCCGCCTCATACCTCAGAGAATTTAGAGGAGCTGGGGAGAGATTGCTAGGAGATCTTAATTAGTCCTAATACTTAGAATAATTCTTAAATTAAACAGAGTATCTGAAAACAAAACCGCTAGAAGGCAAGAAAGTTATTAAATATGCAAACTTGGTGAATCTACAACCTTACTTAGGTGTGATTAAGAGAAAAAGAACCACTGGACAAATATTTAGGAGCAAACACATGCCAGTTATTACCATCACTAACAGCAGTCCTGCCCTTTCACTCCTGAAAAGAATGGACTAAGTATGTTTGATTTTCAGTGTTTTCCTATTCAGAATTCAACACCGAGATTTTTTTTCCTATAGAAATTGGAATTAAAAAGCCAAAACCATTTGGATATATGCAAATTTTGCTTCTGAATACATATGAGGTATATTCTGTTTTCTGTCTGCATCATTTTATTTTTATCTATATAATTTTATTTCATGGTGGAGAGGTTGAACAGAGGGCCTTGTGCATTGTATTGTGATTTTTTTTACTCCTGTTTTTAATTTTATTGCATTAAGAGCACCTGACATGATATTGACCCTCTACAGGTTTTTAACTGCACAACTATCAGCACAATGCTGTATAATAGTGGATTTGTACTGTCACTTGATGGAGACCACTACGAAGCAGCCCAGAGCAGGACTTAAATTAACCAATTGGCTTTTCATGTTTATTTGTGAGTCTGTCCAAGGCCTAGGCCCTTGTCTGGAGATGGGAGGTGGACTCATAGCAAGTGAACCTCTGTGAGTCATGAATCCCTACTGAGGCCTGTAATGGTAGATGAAGCTGGAAAGCCTCAAAGGACAAGACAAGGTCACAGCTAAGGACACCTGGTTCCAACCTCAAATAACTAGATAAAGACTGTAGCCTCAGGCATCTCACTCCTGGGTGGATTAATTTAATACCTTATCTGGAAAAGTCTTTGAGTGATTCCACCCTTCTTGAGTACTCCCCTCCCTTCTGATAACTAAATGTATATGGACCACCCAGAGAAGGTCTCAGTCTTAGCCCCCAGAGAACCTCGAATTCTGTGAGAGGGTTTTGATCCTCCTGGAGTCCTGAAATCATTCCATTTGCCTTTTATTTAGCCTTTGTCCACTTATTTGGGAGATTGTGGACCTGATTAGTCTGCAATAACTAAAGGATAATACTAAGCCAATAGTCACTCATCTCGTAGCACTGAAATTTTACACCTGTTGATTGGCAGCTGCGCTCTTCCCCCATGCCTTGGCCCTGGTGCTCCCTAGTCTGGCCTTGCTGCTGAGAGTCTCACTGCTTTTGGTGCCTTGTGGAAGTAGAATCACACAGGCCTTGACCTTGCAGCTCCTTCAGTGCACACAACATATGACTGTTTTCCAGGTTCATCTAGGTGGTTGCACACAGAAGGACTTCCTCCCTTCGAGCTGAATGCATTCCACGGTGTGTCTACACTGCACTTGAAAACCCACTCATTGAGCAAGGGTACTTAGGTTGTTTCCACATCTTGACTACTGTGATTCCTCCTCCTCCTCCTTCTCTTCCTTCCTTGGTACTGGGAATGGAACCTAGGGCTTCATCTGTGCCAGGCAACAGTCCACCTGCTAGATCCCCAACCCCTTTTATCTTTTGAGACAGCGTCTCACTAAGCTGTCTAGGCTGGCCTCAAGTTTGTGATCCCCTGCCTCAGTACTCCTAGTAGCTGAGATTGCCCGCATAGACCACTGGGCCTGGCTATCCTTGTGTTTCAAGATTGTTTTGGTGATTTGGAGTCTTTTGTGGCCCTGTATGAATTTTAGAGTTGCTTTTCTATTTCTATGAGAAATACCACTGGGTTTTTGATAAGGGTTGCTTTGAATGTAGAGGTCACTTTAGAAAGTAAGGGCATTTTAATAATATTTAGTCTTTCAGCCCATGAACATGGTGCCTGTTTGTTTGTATCTTCCTTAATCTTTCAATAATGTTTAAAGTTTCAGTGTATAAGTCTTCCTTAGTTGAGTTTCTTCAAGTATTTGTTCTTTTATATACTATTGTAAATGGGCTATTTTCCTATTTTTTAATAGTTTATTGTTTAGAAGCATAATTTATTTTCAGCAGTAAATCTGTTTCAAAGCAGATTTCTAGACCTTTCATCTCATAGATGATCAAAATGAGGACCTTGTTGGTTTTGTATCCAGCAACTTCATGGCATTTGTTAGAGCTCACAGTACCTTGGGAGCCTTTAGAGTTTCCTACACATAAAATCATACCATCTGCAAATAGGGATTTTACTTATTCCTTCTGGATTTATGAGCCTGCTGTCCTGTTTCTGGCTTGACTGCTCTAGCTTGGGGTCTCCAGGGCTGTGCGGAACAGAAGAGTCACAGCGGGCACCTTGCCCCTTCCTGTCCTTGAGGACTCACAGCTGTTCACCACTGCGTGTGGTGTAAGCTGCTGGTTTTTCACACATGACCTTTGTTATGTTGAGGTAATTCCCATCCACTCCTCATTCATTATGAGTTTGTAATCATGAAAGTGTATTGAATTTTATCAAAGGCTTTTCTCTGCATCCACAGAGGTAATCATATATGTATGAATCTCCTCTCTCTCTCTCTCTCCCCCAGAACCTTGTTTCATGAATGCAATTTGCCCTACAGTTCTAGGGAAGATGGTTGCAGTTACATTCATGTGCATCACCTGATGCAGAGCTCGTGAATGGGAACAGAAGTTTCTGACTAGAGCTATGGAAAGAATTAAGTTTGCGAACAGAGGCACCACTGTATATATGCATATTTTCCATCATCCTGTTAATGGGATGTCTCACAGCTGCTTTCTGTACATTGGACCACCCTCGCATCTCAGGGGCAAATCCCACACGGTCCTGTGTCTGAACCTTTCATGACATCACTGGACCTGGATTTGGTCTGTGAGAGTTTCACAAAGGACTTCCACGGACATGTCCACCAAGATATTCTCATGGTACCTTTGCCTGGGTTTGGTGTCAGGGTAATGGTGATACTCGGCTCATAAAATGAACTTGGAAGTGTTCCTTATCTTCTGTATCATTTTGTTGTTAACTTTTCTAATTTGATATAAATAAAAAGAACAACAAAGCAATACAATATGCCATAAGTGAGTAGGTAAAATCTGCTATAAAGTGGCCTGGCTGCTGTCACTGGGGACAGGCTGTCAGAGAACATCGACTGAAACTTAAAAGACCAGAAAGGCAGAAGGTGAATTGCTCTTCAGGAAACTTGTGATTGGCACAGCTTAATTTGTGCATTTGGTTATCTTTTAATAAAACTAGCAAAAACGCGGCAGCTGCGACAGTCTCAAAGTCCAAATCTGACTTCAGCTCTGATTTGTGGCTTGTGTGTGGCCCCCTGCTTGGGATAATGCCCTTAGTTTTTTTCAGAAAGCAGCGAGCCTGGACAGGACTGTAAACTAAAGCCCCTCCCAGCTGGTCTCCCTGTCCCCTGCTCCTGGAGAAAATAAGGGCTTTTCCTAGTATTACTCCAATGCAGATGCTCCTCCCCTCTGACTCTGGCTGCATCTTGCTAAGCCCATGTAAGTAAAAAGTACTGCAGTTGGAGGCACCTGAAATACCTCTAACTTTCTGAACATCCTCCCCTTATAGCGCCTAGTTGTAGAGGGTGTGTGGTCCCTACCCGTCAGGTGTCCCCGCCCGCTCACCAAGCCTGTGGCCTCTGTCTAGCATCAGAAGGTATCTTCCTGCATGTTGCTAGCAAAAGTCAAGCTACAATTTCTACTCAGTGGGGCAGGGCATGGTGTACATGCCTGTTATCCTAGCACTCAGGAAGCTGAGGCAGGAGGATCACCACGAGTTCATAAGTTTAAGTCCAACCTGGGGTACATAGTGAATTTGAGGCCAAGCTGAACTGCACAGTGAGACCTTGTCTCCAAAAACAACCAAATCCCAAACCCAAACTAATATCTATACGTAAACATTTCCATCAGTCCAGAAACTCCCTTCGGCCCCATTGACCTCCTGCCATGAAAATTAGGTTTGCTTTTGCTTTTCAGTACATATGAATAGACTCTCACCATACATACTCTTCTGTGGCTTTGCTTGCTAAATAATATTTTTGTGATTCATCTGTGTCTCAGTAATTTTGCTCTGTATTGCCAACATATTTATTGCATAGACATAATTTGTTTATTCTTTCTTGTATGGAGGAGTGAGCTCAGGCCTTCACACTGAGCTATGTCCCCAAGGCCCTCCCCTTCCTGAAGAAGCTTATTTTAATTTTGAGACAAGGTCTCACTAAGTTGCCCTGGTGGGAACTGAACTTGTGATCCTGCTGCCTCAGCCTCCCAGAATGCTGAGATAGTAGACAGGCCCCATCACACTTGGCTCTAGGTCATGTCTTGGTGAAAGAGAGGGAGTCTGTGGGTGCCTTGATCTTGAATACTTAGACCTGGGAAGAATAAGAAATAAGTGTTCCTTGTATATTACCTGCTCTGAGGTATTTTATTACAGCTGCCAAGCTAAGTCGTGGGGCATTAGGAGAGGCTCTGTCCCGGGACCATGAGGCAGATGGTGCGGCCAGTGGACATCACCTGTCCTTTGGTCACAGTACCCAAGGAAACGCTTCCTTTCCTGACCTACACGTGCTTGGCCTCAAGTGCTGGGTTCTGTTACAACACACAGGAAAGTCGGGGTCACGCCTCTGACCCAACGCCTCGCGCCGAAGCCTCTGAGACGTGCAGAGGGGGCAGTGAGGCATCTGCTGGGGTGACCCAGGCGTGGCTCTGCCAGGAAGTGATGGGTGCCACCCAGCTGTCCTCAATAGCACTGGGGCCGCAGGAACGGCAGGCCTGGAAGTTGCAGAGGATCCCTGCCAGCGTAAGGGGCTTAGAAGCCACAGCCACCAAGGGATCGGAGCCCAGGCACAGGGGCCGGGAGGCAGGTGGAGGTGTCCCAGGTGGCTGGCGCAGTGAGAGGTTTGGTGGGAAGTCCAGGCCCCGCCAGCGGTCAGAGGGAGGAAGATGGTGACGGCGAAGACCTCCGGGAAGGACTCCGCGGCTTGAACACAAGAATGTCACAGCTAGATCGCTTCCCCTGGAGAAGCTTGGTGAGCTTCCGAGGGAGTCGGCCACGCAGTGGGAACACAGCCAGCCCAGCAGGACCTGGTCTTCCTGCCTGTTCATTATGGTCCCCCTCCCCAACTCCCCTGACCTCTCTCCTTGCTTTTTTTAAAAATTCACTTTTTCACATGTATGCATTGCATCTCAATTCTGTTTCTTCCTCTTCCCCTCCACCCCCTTCACAAATTTTTTTGCCAGCATCAGATTCACTTATAAATCCTTATTAAGTTCATTATCACAAACAGATTAACAGCTAGACAAACAGGCCAGAAAACATATGAAACACGTAAGACAATTGTACCAAATCAAGGCACACTTTTAGATACCTTGGCCAGGCTGGATTATAATAACCTTTTTTCTCTTCTTTCCCTATTGTCTGTCTCTTATTTTGCTCTTTATTTATACTGAGTCTCTCGTGTACAAGACCATGTGATATTTAAACTATGTGTCTTATTTCTCTCACTTAGCACTGTGGTCTCAGGGGAACCCATTCTCCTACCAGTGCCTCCAGTCTGTCCTCTCTGGCAGAGCAGTGCTCCGTGGTGTGTGAAATACCACATTTTCTTTATTTGCGCATCTGCTGATGGACATCTAGGCCACTACATTTCCTTTCTTGAATTTGGAAAGTACTAACGTGTTAGTCCCTGAACTGAAATCAGATGTGGCCTTTCCTCTGAGCCAGATGGAAGTCAGCCGGGCCCCAGAGACTGTCTTTCTGATTCCCTGAGCAGACAGGGTGCTCGTGGAGTCAGGGCCGAGCACAGCCTTTCCCGTCATGGCGGCAGACTCCCGGGCCCGGGGTCCCTAATGTGGCCACCTCCTGGGCCTCTGCTGTCCCTTCCTGAGAGCGAGGTGTTGGCTGTTTTCCTATACACTCAGAGTGGGGGTGGGGGTCCCACCAGTGCTGGAACAAGCAGCCGAAGCCCAGGTGGCAGGTGGGAGGCAACAGCACCTCTGAGACACATGACCTCGGTAAGGAAGGGAAGGCTGCATCTTTTGTTACTTGTTGGGAAAATTGTCATCATACAACAATTTTTGGTCCCTCAAGGTACATTGCCTCCACATGCTAGAGAGTTGTCACGAGTGTGTGTAGGCTGTCTGTGTGGGGAGCCTGGCCATGTCCTTCACTTTCTTGGTCCTTGGTGTCCCCCAGAGTCTCCAGGGCCATGTGGACAAGCTCCATAGATCAGCAGCTAAGGCCTTTGGTGACTGGACCCTCCTTGCCCCTGCATCCTTTCCCTCACCCTTTCACAGGGGCTGTCCCAGTCCCTCCATTTGATCATGTCGCCTCCGAAGCATGTGCTGTGGCCTAGGTGACCCCGTCTCACCAGTCCAGTGAGCACTCCACAGAGCTCTGCCTCCTATTGAGTTTGTGTGTTGTGGATTCACGGAAGGGCAGGGGTTCCTCTCCCACCCCCCAGGCTCCTGTCCTCACTCTAGCCACATCCGTCCTACCATTTAAGCCCAGAAATCCAGGATAATATCTTACCATTAGACTATTCTGCTTAGAAAATACAAATTTCACCGTGTGTGGTGGCACACACCTGTAATCTCACCACTCGAGAGGCTGAGGCAGGAGGATTGCCATGAGTTCAAGGCCAGCCTGGGCTACATAGAAAGACCCTGTCAACAAACAAACAAACAAACAAGCACTAAAATGAACAGATAACCCCAATGGAAATGCTTCTCCATGTGGGAACATAAATGGGTGACAATCAGCAGGAGGGCCTACTGAATTCTTCGACCAGTAGGAGTTTCTGGGTCCAGAAGGAAGGAAAGTGCAAAGCTGTCAAGATACTGCAGGTCCGGAGGGACTGGAAACTGCTGCCAGCCAGCTGACTCAGAGCCTGCGTCAACACAGGAGGACACTCAGAGATGACTCAGACGACCTGGGACACAGGCTTGTCTGGGTTCATGAATTTAAAACACGTGTTTCTCAGACCAAACCTGGTAAAAAAACAATTCCTTTGTTCCAGGTACAGACAAAAGAATTAAGAAATTATATATACCCCTACATTGTTCCCCAAAAGGATGTAAAGTGACTTCGAGATACAAAGGTGATAGTAAGGAAACCTGAAATTGAAGTGGGAAAGAAAGAAACAGGAAAAAGGAAGCTGGGATGAGGGAACAGAAGTGCAATGGGCCTTGAATATGAGTCTTTCCCTGTCCTCTTCTGCTAGAGGAGAGGGGCTGGAGAAACTGACACCCAGCAGAATCAGGCTGAAAGGGCAGGGCTATGGGTGGAAAGGGACTGAGGCAGCAGAGGACAGCATGGGGCCGGGGGTGCGGGTCCACAGGATGTGTGACAGGCACAGGCTCCTGTGCCTGCAGAAGATTCCAGAGGAGCCCGCAGCAGTGTTAGGCTGGCCCCAGCTGGCTGCTGTGGCCAGAAGTCACTGACTGGATCTCAGAGTCCTGAGGAAAGGACACCAAAATAGTCGAAACCCACTCTGTATTCCTATGAGGAGATGCATTTATAGAATCTTTTATGCATGGCCCCTCATTACTTGATTTTTCATAGGAATTAGCAACATTAGAAAGTATTCACACACCTGTATTTGTAGAGGAGCTGCCCACCCTCAGGCACACACAGATTTTAAAATGCGTCCTATGAGTTATTGATGAGTGGGCCAGCTAGTGTAGGAGGTTGCAAAAGGCCTTATTTTGAAGTCAGAAGAACTGGGATTTAAAATCTGTTCAACTAATAGATGGGTATGAGTGACCTTAACGTAAATGGGAAGATATAACTTGTATGTGTCCTGCTTAGATATGCTTAATAAGTGGTGATTAATATTATTGACAATAGCTTGTAACATTCTCAGTGGAGTTGGCTTTTTGTATCCACAGATGCCACATGTGTGACTGGATCAGTCACAGATCAAAGACCCTGAAGAAACTGTTTATATAGAGCATGCACACTTTTTCTTTGTTGTCATTCCCTAAACAATTCAGTATAAAAACTATTTACCCAGCATGGACGTATAGTTGATGTTCCAGGTCATCTTGATTACAGTAGACAACAGGATGTGTGCAAACTATATGTAAACACTGCACCATTTTATACGAGGTTACCCGCTAACCAGCTCCCAGTGGATACCCAGGGACAACTATAGCAGACAGCAACCACTTCGCCTTGAGCCCTAAGCCTGGGTCCAGCAGACCCACCCCTTACTTTTATGCTGTAAATTTGTACCTCAGCATTATAGTAGCCTGCTGTGCATCTCAGCACCTTTCCCTGAGGGAAACAGGAAGAGATCTGTGTGTTTATTCACTTGGTATGATGAATAGCAAGGGGTGTGCATGTGTGCAAAAGTGATAAAATGGGATTCAGACCCACCTTTATACTCTAACTGGTTTTGTGTATGTTTACCTGAGCATCACAGAGGGTCCAATAGACCCACACCACTCCAGAATGTTAAAACAAAAATTTTCTTTCCATTCTTCTGGTAGAAGTACCTTAGGTCAGTACAATGGCACATGAAAATATTGATCTACAAGTTTTAGAGGTCAAAAGTGAATCATCAGCTATAGGGAGCCCTCTCAGTCCTCACTGCTGCCCAGGAAGGTTGTATTTGTGATCCCATGAAAAGTTATTGGAATCCTAGTGGGGTAATTCCAATTGACCACTTCCAGTGCAACCCATGGCGAGAATAAAGACACTAAGACATATTTGTAGTTATGGAGAGCCAAGGGGTCCTGAGTCCAGCTACAAGGACGGCCAGCCAGAACAAAGGCCTCCACCCAGGGCCTAACCTGGGTTTTACACATTCATGAAGAAGGGAGCGGCTTGAGGATGAGTGACTGTGAGAATCGCAGGAAGTAGGTGAGTGCCCTGAGCTGGGCTAGGTAGGAGGCCCGAAATCCCCTCTGCAATATGCAGAGAGAGGGCTGGGGATATAGCTCAATGGCATGAGTGCCTGCTTGGCAAGTGCAAGGTCCTGAACACAATTGAGATAGTATCTAATATTTTAGGGTCTGTGGTTCAGCTCTGACGTGTAATCTTTCAAGTCCTAGGAAGTCACGGCCTCTATCTCAAGGCTCGATTCCAGCCAACAGTGTGGACCACTGGCTCACACATCCTGCCTCATCCCAGCTCACACAAGGGAACGCCGGGGATCCAGGGAAGCACACCTGCCATCTCCAAAGACTATCATCAGCATCTTGGCTGGACTGATACGTGTTTCTTAAAGCCAACTGGACTTCCAGCCAGCTCTGTACATGTGAATACATGGAAAGAGGGCCAGGCTCAGCCAAAATGGAGACAATTGCTCCTTTTTCAAGGAGAGTCACCAGGTGGTCCTCCGCAATCAGATCACTCATGTCTGGGTGAACAAAATGACCCATCATGGTAAAGTACCTGCTTTCACAACAGAAGAGCCATGTGGGTGGGTGATGATGATGGTGACTTTGACATTGGCCATGTGAGCAAAGTTCCTGTGACAGTGAAATGGAGCACGAATTGGTACAGATGCAGGGAATGCAGACCCCCTTGATTCAGATGATGAAGAAAACAGCACTGTGAGTGCATATCTGACTAGTCAAAAGGTTGCAAAATGGTTACGCAACCAGGTGAAATGATCCAGTGTTAGAGCTAGATCCGAAAATAGGGAGGTATTGACAGGGTGAAAGGTATGGGACAGAGTGCCAGCTCTGCCGTTCAATGTTGGAAATTAAAAAAAAGTGCTACAAGATGCTGCAAAATACACAACGAATTGCAAGTAAAACATTCTGTACGCACCAACAGCCATGTTCAAAAATGTATTTATTATGACACCTCACTAGCTGAGGTGAAAGCATTCATAGGTTTGCTGTACTTAGCACAGGTTTCTCATGGCGATTGTAGGACTGTAAAAGACTTACGGAAAAGCCATGGGTGAAAATATGGCATAAAAATTTATGCCCTAGTAGATGCAGAGACTTGTTATGCTTTCAACTCAGGCGCTTGTCCTGGAACTCAGCCATCGGGTGCTTGTTCATATAGTAATAAAGAGAATGATGTGAACAGACTCCAAACTAATCAGAAGGTGGCATTCAACAGCTGGTTTACTGGGTTCCAGTTGCTGTTACACTGGCTAACAGAGCGCAAGTTGGCCGGTGCAGGAGCCATACGCAGGAGCAAAGGAGAGATTCCAAATGAACTGTTTCAGGTATAAAAGAGAATTATATAGCATAATCTTTGAATTTCAGAAAGATACAACACTGGCAGAGAAAAGCAGACTGGGACTGCTGATGTCAAGCTCTCACTAGGAAGGGAAATATTGATAGGGAAGCCTCAGTGAACCAGAAACCTGAGATGGAAACTTTCAGCGACAAAACCTAACAGCGGGTAGATGTTGTTGAGTTATGCAGCGGCTATGACGTCACTTGAAACCCAGACCACGGCTGTGCTTTACTCAGTCCTAAATGTGTGGCGTAAATACTTCAATTTACATGCCGGGCGTGGCGGCGCACACCTGTAACCCCAGCACCTGGGAGGCTGAGGCAGGAGAATCGCTGAGAGTTCAGGACCAGCCTGGGTTACAGAGTAAGCTCAAGGCCAGCCTGAACTGCATAGCAAGACCCGGTCTCAAACAAACAAACAAACAAACAAACAAACAAACACCCTTCAATTTACAAAGAAAATAACAAGTGCAAAATATCCCGAAGAAGTTTCCTTAGGGCACTGGAACTGGAACTCCCCCCACAGGCCCGTTGTTTGCTGTTTCGTTACAGTATGTTGAATGTTTAAATGTGATTTGGTTTTCACGTGTTCCTTTTTTTTTTTTTAAACTTTATTTTAAAGACAAAAGAATGGAGACATATGAACCAGAAAAGCCATAAACAATACAGAAAATACAAAGTTATACAGAATATAGTAGGGAATTAGCACTGGATGTTGTATTACATAGTTATCTTCACATTAGCCCTCGTTTCGGCATTCGTAGCTTCAGCTTCGGAGACCCATTGCCCAGCTGCAAGGGGTGGGGAACGGTAATGCTGGAGCCACATGGTCTGGACCCGCCCCCACCCATAGCACGACGACAGGGTGGAGCCGGGCGGTCCGCTGTGAGCATATGTGCTCTCCCACCTCCAACCATGGCAGTTTGTATACACCCCTGTAT
>PVLD010009729.1:22286-75218 GCA_004027595.1 Dinomys branickii | reverse complement strand
TTAGATTGGCTTTTTTCATTTAGCAGTCTGCATGGTTCCTCTATTTTTTTTCGTGATTGAATAGCTCATTTCTTGGTATTTCTTAATACTATTCCATTGTGTGGATGTACTGAAATTTGATTATCCCTTCACTTATTGAAGAATATTGTCATTACTTTCCAGTTTGGGTATTTCAGAATAAAACCGGAATGAACTCTGAAAAAAAAAAAATAAATAAAAAAAAAAATAAAAAAACCTAAGGAATCTGGTTGCACAAATAAGGCGGGAACTGACATAAACATGATTGTAGTAGAATTTACTTTCTAGTACCAGCAGAGAAATCATCCCATGCCACTATTATATGTACTGTATTAGGGAAGTAGCTAACTTTTCTTCATAAAGCTTCAATGCCTTTTAATTTTGCTTACATAGAAAAATATAAATCCTTGTTATTTGGGAGCCTGGTATTATTATTTGGGCACTTTTGAGTGTTTAAGGAGCTCGTTTTATTCTTAATTTAAATGTAGTACGGCTTATAGAATTGTTACCTGTGGTTCTGATTTTGCTTAACTTCTTACCTTTTGTAAAGCCATTGTATTCTTTGAAACACAACGTGACACCATTTTCCATGCTTGGTAAAAACTTGTGATCTTGCCTCATAATGGTAGAATTTGTGATAGACAAACCAGGGGACCTTGGTATTAACCTGGTATTAAGCCAGATTCTCACAGCTGTTCTCATGTCCTCACAGTTTAGCGTTGCCAGTGGTGAGTTCCTCCTCCAGTGCTGCACTGGGAGCACTGCTCTGTTGGCATTTATTATTCGAAGAGAAAATGAAACAATTTTAAGATCTTTTAAAAAGACTGTAAGTGTTGCTGAAGCAGTTAAACAAAGAAGATTCAATATTTTCTCTTTACTAAGACATACCTTTTCAAATAAGTTCTTCACCTTCATGAAGAATCCCTAGCGGAGAATAGACAGAAAACAAAACAAAACATTTTTCCAGTTCCATTTCAACCACTTCTTATCATGTTTCTAAACAAACAAAAAACAAACCTGACGAAAGGGACATTGCTTCTTTTTGTCTGAGATGAAAGCTTGCTTCTTTGGACTCAGGAGTCTAGAGGATGAGGGGGTGGTAATGTTTACACAGAAGGGTATGAGCAGTTAAAATCTGTGAATACACTTGTAAAATGTTTTCTTTTATATTTCGTGTAAAGTTGGAAAGCTATTGTACCTGTGGAAATACAAGCCGTTTCACAAGAACAGTCTTCAAAAACTATTACACAGATCTCACTGTTTGTGAACTGTTGCCTTCCTACTCTGGGTGTCACTGGGTTCATCCATTCAGTAAGAGCCAGATGCAAAAGTACACTTGAGTTTTGCACTTCTTGGAGTTCTGAGGTAATTCCAAATAGTTGAGGTTATTATTTTTTATTTTATACTTTATGTGATACATGTTAAAATTTGAGTTCCAAAAATCCCTTAGATTTTCTATTGAGGAAATTCAATTGGTTTTCATATTAATCTTCCTTGTTGTGTTTTACCCTGTCAGATAAATCTAACTTCCTGCAGAATTTAACCTGGTTTGTAGAATTAAGGAATTTTCTTCATGATAAAAAAGTGTAGTTCCATGACACTACTATTAAAGCTGCAGAGAATTCTGAATCTACTCTAACAACAGCTTAATGGGGAAAAAAAACAAAACAACAAAGTTTATCTTTGTCAGATGATAAGCTACACTTGGTCTTGTCTGTTTCTTTTGTGTCCTTTTTACCTAATTCTGTATGTACCTCCCACATTTGGAGAAAAAATCTCTACACAGATATAGAGATACTTGTTTAACTGTAAATCATTCTAAATTCACCATTCAGAATGTCAGAGCTTTCAGTGTATTCAAACAACTCATCATGAAGGATTAAACAAGATTCTGATTAAAGTAACTTTCATCACTGGATTCCACTTGAAAAATAAAACATACTTGCACAGAATCCACCACCGGCAAATATGTGAGTGAGCTATAAAGTATGTCTATCTGCAATCCAGCTATTCAACGCTGAGTCCCTCCTCCCACTGTACCCTAACCAAGGCAATTGTTTTTCCATTACTACTGAGTCTGGGTCTAAACTGACTCTTTCCTGTAGGGCAGCAAGCAGCAGTGTAAGGTCTGACTCTAACTAGTAGGGAGAGGTGGATTTTAATTCTGAGAACTTGAAGGAGTGAATGTATACACAGCAAAGCTTCAGTGTTATAGTACTGTATTTAAGCAGTTTTCTCCTACCAAACAGTTAAGAAGATAACTTCCTGGAAGACTAGTGATACATTTGCAATCTCTTATTACATTCATAGATATCTACTTCCTTGAGTTTTGTTACAAACACACGTACACACACACACACACACACATATTAGTGTAAGAAAACAAAAACTTGCAATAGGTTTGTGAGTAAACAGGACTAGACTCTACAAAGAGGCCTTTAAAGAGATATTTAGTGGTAAAATATGGAAGCATTTGTGACAGCTTTGACTTACTATCTAGTAGAGTAAGGAGAGAGGATTCAAAAGAGACTGCTGCTGTACTTCTAAGCAGACCCTTTGTGTAGGAGAGAGATGCTTGTGGTACATGTTAAGATGTAACATACATTTGTGAACATTCAACTTGTACTGTAGACGCTCTCGACTTTACCCCTTAACGTCTCTCCAGTCACTTCCCATATCCTCCAAAAGCACCCCAAATAAAGTATGAGGAGCACCAACAGACCAGAAAACAAAACCGGGAAGACTATTTTTACTTTCCTGTTCTTTTATGCCATTTTACAGAATGGTATGAAGTGAAAAATATTTTTACACATGAAAACAATAAAAATCTCCTTGGTTGATCAGATAGAAAGAGAATATATTATTTCTAAGGTAGTTTGAAAAAAATTAAAATGTTTGTACAATTGTAAAAGCTGGTCCCAAATAAGAATCATGAAATATTAAGACAAAAAAAGGCAAAATTCCCAAATATATTTCTGTCTCTGCTTCTGTCTCTGTCTCTATTTCTGTCTCCATCTTTTTTTCAATTTCACCCTCTTTATCTCACATGCACACTTTGTAGAGACTGAAATTCCATTTGACACTATCTGTGTAAGAGAAAGGACCATGAATTAGAGATCAGAGACTATAAGGAAGAGAGAGGAATCTGAGGGAATCCAAAAGAAACAAACTGTCCATCAGCTGAAAACTAGAACAAGAAAAAAAAGCTGTGATAAAAATTTTAAAAGAAGTGGTGTTTTTAGACATGGAGTACTACTCAGTCATAAAGAAGGATAAACTGGAGACTTTTATAGCTAAATGAATGGACCTTGAGACCACATTCTTCAGTGAAATAAATCAAACACGTATAAATATCACATTGTCTCTCTGGTGTAAGAAACTGAGAGAGTAAATAAGAACCAAAATGCATAATAGATATTGTGATATAGAAAGTAATTGTTGAAAAGAAAATATGGAAAATGAGTAAAGAAAAATAAAATGTAAATAAAGCTTTATAAATAAGAAAGAAAAGGGTTGAAAAGAGGGGAGGGGAATGCGGGGGAAAAAAAGACAAACTGAGATGTATCCTGTATCCATACAAATTCCCCATGATGAATGTGATCATTATGTATATTGAAACTGTACCAATAAACTTAATTTGAAAACAGAAACAATGATCTATACATAGCAATAAAGCTCCTTATTGTACATAAAAGTCATAAGGAAATGTTAGGACAAGTGAATATCCTGAGGCGAGAGAACGAAGGACCTAGTGTGTCAAAGGGGTCTTACTAATGTTGTCATGCTTTCCACAAAGTAAAGTTTTTATTCTTAAAGACTCGTTATCTGGCATGTTTCTGTTGCTTGTGCGGGCGCCGAGTGAAGGCTAACCAAGAGTCTTAGTAATCTGAAATTTTGTTGCATAAACATTAGGCTGTCAAATCTCAAAATATCATACTCTAATCTTCACTGCATTCTTTTCTGAATGAACATTTTGGCCCATCTAAGGCCAAGATGAAGGAATAAATTTCCCAGAGAAAGAATATTTGAAACTGATTTTAAAAACAATTATGATTTAAATCTACTGGTAATGTTTAATTAAAAAACAGTAAAAGACATATCGTTGATTATGGTTGAATCTGGGTCAATAATTACTTTTTCTTTGGTAGTTGGATGTGGTGGGAATACTCAGAGATGAAGGAATAAATTTCCCAGAGAAAGAATATTTGAAACTGATTTTAAAAACAATTATGATTTAAATCTACTAGTAATGTTTAATTAAAAAAACAGTAAAAGACATATCGTTGATTATGGTTGAATCTGGGTCAATAATTACTTTTTCTTTGGTAGTTGGATGTGGTGGGAATACTCAGAACCTGGAGAGAAATTATTAATTCTATTAGATTAAATTACTGGGAAGGAAATTATGGATTATAGTTGATACTAAAGACACTATAAATACCAGGTAGATTTCTTTAAGAAGAAATATTTATCAAAAGCAAAATAAATTTGTACACAGTGAAGATGTACAGCTCACTGTGTATCATTTATAGCTCAATAAAACTGTTCAAAAATAAAATCTTCAAAATATACACTCCAGCCTTCACTGACAAACTTTAAACAGACATGTAAAAAATAACATCAATCTATAAACAAACCCACAAATTTGCTGGGAATTCAAATAGAAGTAATATTTCCCAATGCATTTATGAAACCAGGATAAATTGGCTACTAAAGCCTCACAAAGATTATAGAAGACAGAAAAGAAATGTAGGCCAGTATTTACCTTGACATAAAAGCAAGTCCCCAATACTTCCAAATCAATAAAAAAAACATATAAAATATGTGATGTTTTAGCATAACAGAAGGGATTTAGCTCAGGAAACAAGGGTTGATGTTATGTAAGAAAATACATCAATATGATTAAGTAAAGAGAACAAATAAAAAAAGTCTAACATCATCTCCTTTGGTACAGGAAAATCATTTAGCAAAATTCATTACTAATTAATGATTTAAAGAAAATATCTAAAAATTAACAAAAAGAGGAAGCTTCTGAAATTGAGTGAAAGATATTTACAAAAACTTTATGGTAGCATCATACATAATGGGTGAAATTATCAATATTTCCTCTTAGGGTCGGAACAAAACAATGTATGACATTATTTTTCTTCTATTAAACACTATATTATAGGTTCTACACAGAGCAAAGGGCATAAGAAGTGTATAATGATGGAGAAAGTGCAACAGATGATTCATATATATATATATATATAATGTATTTTATATATGATCAAGTGTTATATTTATATATAATCTACTATATTTGTATATTATCTACTATTTTTATATATAGCCTACTATATTTATATATAATCTACTAATATGTATAGACAGAATGTTAGAAATTGATTTAATAAAGTTGCTAAATTCAAAGTTCAAATATTAGAATTGATCTTTGTACTCTAAAATAGGAATTAGAAAATAACTCCAAAATATCATTAACAACAGCAAACAAAATTCATAAGAATCAATCTTTTAACACCTTTACAAGACCTCTGTAACTCAAAATATAAAGTGTGGTAGAGAAAAGTTTAAAATGGTCTAAATAAGTAGGACATCATGTTTCTGGATTGGAAGACTCATTACTTCCAGTAGATAAAATTCCAAAACGAGCTCTAATATCCCATATATTTTATATGATCTTATTCTCTAGACTGAGGACAGATCTTTAACTTGCTTCTAACATAGGGAATATGGCATAGGTAATGAATATCATACATACAGTTCTGTCAGGTTTTGTGTCAGTACTGAAGGGATATTTTTCAGCTATAATCAAATTCCCTAATAAGCTTTAATTAAGCAAAGGGCAATTATCCTAAGTGGGATTAATTAATCAGGTGAATTCTTTAAAGAGACTTTGATGGCAGAAAAGGAAGTCAGAGATTTCTCTCCTCCTGGTCTGCAAGAAACTAGCTGTCAAATGTGCTAAGGAGCACGTACTCACAGCATTCCGGGCCCTAGCTGAGCTCCTGTAACTTGACTGCAGCCATGCAAGCTCTGGGCAGAACCCAGATGCTCTCTACCTAGAATTCTGAGCATGAAAACTGTGGGATAGAAAGTTCATCTTGCTTTAATTTTCTAAGTAGTTAGTAACTTGTTGCACTGAAAAAAGAAAATTAAAAAACTTTTTAGGGATTTAAAGTCCCACAGAAACTGATTCATATAATTCAAACACAATCCAAATCAAACTTGTTAGCTTTTTATAAAATGAGCAGGAACAACTTGATTTTAAGATTTACCAAAGAATGCGAAATATTTATATGAGCGAAGGAAATCTCAAAGAACAATAAAGCTTTTCTTACTTATACTACCAGACATCAAGGCATATTATAAAGTTGCATGCGAGTATTGGTGTGAGCACAGATGCAGAGATTAATGAAATACAATGGGGAGATCAGAAATGGTTCATACGTTTTGCAGAAATGCCACTGAAGTGTGTCGTGATAAGAGTGATCTCACTAAATGCCTCTAGGTTAGTTGGATATTCACCAATAATACTAACCTTGACACTTAAAAACAAATCTAAATGCTAAGTATAAAGTAATAAAGCTTCTAGAATAAAATATAGTCTTAGTATGCTTGAAACATGCAAAAGTTTTCTGAGTGTGTTCATTAAGAGAAACAATAGAGGAAAATATTACTAATTTTTTGAGATTAACAGTACGGATAATAGGAAATAGGACAGTAGATCTTTTGCAATTAGGAAAGGATCAAGAGATGAGGAGGAGGGGCTATAAAGGGGATGAAGAAAGAATAGTGATACATTATATACACATACCAACTACACAAAAGGACTGCAAACAGTTTGGCCTGCAAATGAACTACTACAAAAAAGAACATGTGTGCACAAACCGTATGGTTATGAAGGTGAAAAGATAAGCCGTACGTTGGAAAAGTATAATTGCCTGACATACATGCATCAGAGAATTCATCTCCAGAATACATATAATATTAAACAGATAGTCTGTGAGATAAAGACTGAGAAAATCAACAAATAAAGTGACAAATCCCATGTAAGCAGGTGAAAGACAACAGCATAGCACAAATGTGGTTCAAGGGGCCAGGACCTGTGAAGCCACGTTTGGCATAATTAGCAGATAAAGGCAAATTAAAGCTGCAGTGAGATATCATCAGGCAGATGCTGCAATTGTTAAGAGACTAGTAATAGCAAGGGCTATTTTCTTACAATTCTCCCCTTTAAAAGAACCAGAATATGAGGCGCAATTCAATTCCTTGACTTGAGATTGAATTTGAATTGATAATGCTGGGTCAGTACACAGAACGGGTATTATAGCTACTAACTACTTAGTGTACCAAGAAAATATGCTGCGACTCTTCTCACTAACAAGAGGAATTGTGGTGCTCTTAGCACAGTGATGAGTAAAGCACATCAAGAGGAAGTGATCATGTGCAGCCTCTCACCAGAAAATTCCCTCCGTGTAAGTTACCTGCTATGAAAAGCCATGAAGGAACTTTTACAGGCATTATGTCCTACTAACAAATCACCGGACTTCCAAGGAAGAGTCCTTAGCTTGTTATTGTTTATTTTTCTACTCTGTTTCATGTGTTTACTTGTGGAGAATTGTTTAAAATAATGACTATGACAGAATACTTTGGTACAGCAGTGTCTTATTACTGCAGCAATCTATAGGGGTTACTACTTATATGATCTTTCTGGAGTGTAAGAACCTTAAATACATTTCAATGGAAGTCCTGATTCTGATATAACTTTACAATACTATTAGGCAGATTCTTTCCTTCAAATTAGGAACAAGTGAATAAAAATAATTCAACTGACCTTGCAGAAAAAGTTTGCTATATAATTAAGTATAACTAAATAGCCAACAATAAATAAGTCATTGATGTACCAGTTTTCTTCCTGAAGCACTTACTCAGACCCTCAGACATAAAGCTAGGGAACTTGTCTGCAAGGTGCCTCCCTCCCCTTGCTCATCTCTGCTGATTTCTGCATGTTCTCTTTGCCTCCCATCTCCCTAAGCTCTGATATAATTGCTTCCTTTTTATCAGAGACCTTATTACTAATAGCAAAACTAAGCAGCCTATCATATGCTTTAATCCTTTTTTAAATTGTAACATTCTTCCTCTTGGACATAGCCAAGTGAATCACTCCTGAACATCTAACTTTAGCTGGCACAGTCACATTCTCTTGTCCAGGAACCTAAAAGGATGATTCAGAGAAAGGTAGGCAACCTTTGTGTGCAAAAGAATAAAAAAACTATTAACTCAGGAACTTTGAGGCTTATGTGCATGAAGATGTAAGCTAATTGAAGAGCTGTGTATATATGACACAGCTGGCGTGTGTGTGTGTGTGTGTGTGTGTGTGTGTGTGTGTATTGAGGGGTGATGATACAAGCATTCTTATAGCGATTTATCCAAACTTTAAAAAGCATACATTATTGTAAAAATGGGCTTGCTCATGGTTGAGTTATGTTGTGCATTGTTACTTAAAGGAATAGAAAAATTCTTCACTAGAAAAAAAATCTTCACTAGAAATGTCACCATTAGAATGGAAAGAATATATATATGTATACATACACACATATATACACATACATATACATATATATGACTAAAAAGATATATACACATTTATGTGTAAATATGCACATATACATATATATAACTCATCTCTGAAAAATAATAATCAAATAAGTGTTAGTGTTTATTATCACTATAGAGAACTGAATTGGATGAAGTGATTCACAGCTTTTCACAACTAAAAAATATAGGATAAAAGATGGAGAAATGAGAAATGGTGTGCTCATCAGAATATATCAGAAAACTGGAAGTTCCTAAGAGTGTGCAAGAGTGTGCACAGTGTTGAAAATAAAGCTACACACTAGCTGAGTTCTTAAGTTGTTACTGAATAACTATAAAGAATGAAGTTTTCTTCCAATTTTCTGAAAGAGGCTTTTAAGAAAATCACCCTGTTAAGCCAGGTGTGGTGGCACATATCTGTATCCTAGCACTTTGGAGATTGAAACAAGATTGTTGCCACAAGTTTGAGGCAAGCTTGGATTCCATAGTGAGTTCAAGGCCAGCCTGGACTACATAGCAAGACCTTGTCTCAAAAAAATCACCCTTTTTCCATTTATCCCTCTAACATTCACCTCAAAACAGTTGTATTTGGAAGAATATTATATGACCACATAGACCTTGAGGACCAATGGATTCGTTCATGAAAGTATTATAGTTTATATTGCCAACTCATCTATTGCTGAACCATTATTTATAAACATTTTTTCATGGGACAATGATGGAAGATGGGAGCAAAAATTGTTTGAACCAAGATATAGAACGTTTCTCCATATAAGCCAAATTGAACACATAGAGTAACAATCTTATTCAGATGTTGAATAAATATTCTAGAAAGTTCTTTTCATTTTCATTATAAAATCTTGTGTTCCAGATTTTAGATTGTTTACTTACCAAGTCTTCAAATGAATTGCAACCGAAGATACTAGAGTAATATTACATAACATTAATGTGTATTTTGCTGGGTCAGAGTCTGTCCTCAGTGCATTACACATATTATTTCTTTTAAATCTGTGACCACCCTGTGAGACAGCCTGCAGCTATTATTGATTTTGGCATCCTAGCCACCATTGCTGTCCCTTTCCCCACTGCAAAGTCATTTCATCTTTTAAGGCTGAACCACCCTCAAATCCACACTTTGGTCCAAACCATTCTCCCTCTCATTCTGCCCATCCTATACATGTTTGAAAGGGTGTGTTTGTCTCTAGGTAGTTTGATCTGGATGAAACCTGAGGGCGTGTTTAATGGTTGAGGGAAAGTACTTCTCTCTTGCTCTGGAAGGGATACTGTGAGATGAGAGTTTGGTGACCCCCTGAACCATCTGACACAAAACCTGAGGTCAGCCAGCACGGGCAGAAAAGCATGGAAACTGGAACCGTCTCTGGGATTGAAGCATTCTGAACTCTTTTCTTTACACGAACCACTTTTGTTCTATTTGAGTAGAATTTTTGTGAGACTTATAACTAAGTGTTCTAAATGATCTGTCAATGCATTTTCACCCTTGTTAAACACAGGAGCAAAGTGAAATACAGAAGTGATATGTCGTTGCCTAAGAAACTAGGATTAAGACTTGGATTTTGGAATACTGAACTGAACAGCCACGCTGTTTAAGAGCGCCTTCTTAAATGAGAACTGGAAGTACTGTGGCTTTAGCGTATTCAAATAAATTTTAATATTTTTGGTTATTCATGTAGTTGAAAATATTTTCATTCAATTATTATATATTCTCATTGAAAATATTTGTAAATTTTATTTTGGAGCAAAGTGAAAAAGATTAAGATAATAATCTGGGCACTTTGGAATCCAAATACTTGGGTTACTCTGTATGAAATAAGTATTTCAAAAATATGAACAATTGCAATAATTGTTTCATTTTTCTAACTTGGAATCGTTGTTGGACTCTTGCATATCCTCTGTCTCTGATATATTAAGCAGTTGGTTCAAAGGGTATGAGCTCAGGAGTTGAGAAGTTTGGAGACTGAATTCTGATCAGTCCCTGAAACGATGCATCTTCTTGTATGGTATTAGTTTATAATCCCTACCTCTCCTGTTTGTGGCACCAATGAAATGTGAACTGTGATAATGGAACCATGACCCATAGAAATTAAGTGTGCAATAAATGAAATCCAAATCACATAAGGTATTTTGGTACCTAGTACTTTTAAATTGTCCTAATTTACTTGCAGTTATGTTCCTCAGATGATTAATGCTGTCAATATATTCATTCTTCTCAACATCACAGAAGGCCACTTGGGACACACTCAGGGTTTCGCTGCACATATTTGCATACTTTGTCATTCAGTCAACAGTCCCTGTTGATCTCTTCTTGTGACATGGTGTACTGCAAGGATTTTGACTTTGTAATCATAGCAGCTAGAAAGTTCAAATCTTGACTCTGGCCCTTTAAACACCGTACACATTGGGAAAATTGGTGTTTGTTTTCACACCCTATGCTTTTTGTTGAAATAAATGAGTGGATTACAATAGACAGTTTTGCTACAGTCATATAAATGATATACGTAAGGGGCCTGACATAAGTTAGTATGTGATGTTTATCCCCATTTATTCTTCCTAGATCTTCTCTCATGGTCATCAAAGTGTTCCTTAATATGTGGAGGAATCGGCATCCTTCAATGACTGTAACTCCTTGTTTATATAATCTGAGAAAACAAGGAGGTATAATGAATAACCACTCAAAAGCGCTGAATATAGTTCAAAGTGAGGTTTAGAATTAAATAATATTTATCTTTGTGCTTCAGAAAAGCTAATGAAATTTTCCTGAAAACTACAGGGAAATGTTGCTTTAAAATGTCAACTAAGATTTTTAGAGCAGAATAAGTTTTCCTTAACATATTTTGTCTTTAAAATGCAAAGCCAAGTTTTTCATGAACGTTAGAACTGGAGATTACAAATGCATACTATGTTACCACATGTGTATGTTTGTATGTATGCACACAGAAAGAGATAATATACAATGAATCTAAATTAGGTATCCAAATAGCTTTTTACTTATACTGAAATTTTAGTCTTAAATCATGAATAATTGCTTCGGTCCTCCACTTCTCCTATGCATTAATCAACTTTAAATCTCACTCTTTTAAATTAATTTTGCTTCCTGTCTCAGTAGACAAACACACCGTGGCATATATTAAACATGTAAAAAAGATGCATTATCTTCACCAAAGTAAATTAAGACCTTCTCAAAGAAACACAAGGTGTCTGCAGAAAGGTAATAAGCTCAGTGTTTATTTTTAAAACATCCTATTGATATTATAAACAATAATTATTTGAAAACTAAAGAAAAAGACCAGCAGAAAAAAGAAATTTTTTAAAAAGAAAATGTGAGCAGGTGCAGAGAAATGCAATATTTGAGCCAGAGTAATGGTAACCTTTCCCTTTGGGCATTTGTGGTTTGCATATTTTGCATTAATGCAGTGTCTGTGGAAGACTAGCTTAGACAACCAAATCGTAAGTAAAGACTCTGTAAAGGACGCGTGTATTATGTAGGGACCATCTATCACCTGTGCTCCATGATCGGCTCCAACAAGGGACTATATTAATATGCACACTTGCATTTTATTCTTTCTTCCAGTTTTTTTCTTGGAATGATGTATCCCCATGAAACTCATTAAATCTCCTATTTCCGCAGCTGACACTCCACTCAGGCATGAATAATCTAAGGGGTAAACAGAACGTTGATATAAATATGCAAGTGTTTTATGATGAAACATAACAACTAAGAAACTAAAAGATATTCATAGGTGCAAAAAAAGGGCCATGATGCTACTTTTATTATGTGTAGTTATAGAAAACTACAATTTGGCCTTTAAATATTTGTTGAAATGCATGTTAAATCTCAAATTTTCCAACTGTTAATGGAGGTGTGATACATTAATAATCTGAATATTTGAAGAATGGCAATGGAAAACTTCAAGTGAATGCTGTAAATTGAATTTCTTTGATCATCTTTGAAACTGTCTTACATACAGAGTAACAATAAGGAAGGAAGAATTATTAAATACATTCCCTGGGAGATATTTTTACGTTATTTTGAAAAGAATCATCTGAAATTCACATACACTCAGAAAATGGATCATCCATTTTGAATAAGCAATTGTGTAACATACTGCAAGGAAACAAAAGAAAAAAGAAGTCTGCTGACTGAACAATTACTCAGCACACTGGCACACACTAATGTCTGATAAAACATGTAGGGAAGGAGAATTCATATTTATTAGTGATGGTGTAAATTTGAAAAATTCCTTAAGGCAACTGTTTGGCAGTAACTACTGACTTTGAAAATAGGCATACTCTTCAGTCTAGTATCCATTTCCTGTGCTGCCAAGGGCTACGGTGATTGTGTGCACAAAGATCTAGTGGTAATACTACATTAGTGAAAAATTGGTCTCTGTGTGGTTATTGATACAATAAATTAAATAACCATAATTTATATTATGATTTGAATCTACTTTTAAAAATAGACTCAAATATAAAAGTTGAAGCTTTCCAGTATGTTTTTAGAAAGTATGAGACATCTATATTTCTTCTTGAAAAGGAAAGAAAAGAAACATAAAAGTGCCAAAATTAGACAAAACTTCATCAAATGTACCGTATTAGAATCATACGGTTCATTTCAAAGAGACACTACAAACTAAAAAGATCTAAATTTGACAAAAGGTGTTAAAAATGTACATGATGGAATGATATTTCCCAGGATGTATAAAAGAATTACTATATATTCATAAGAAAAACAAAACCAACTCCAAATGATATAAAGGATATGATTAAGTAATTCACAGAACACTGAAAAAAGTCATGTCAAAAACATTAAATCTCATTTCTAACCATAGAGAAAAGCTGACATAAATTTTTGAAAATTCAGTTTATTGCTACAATTTCTATATACACAAAGATCACATTCATCATAGGGAATTTGTACCTGTATATGATATATTTTGATTCCTCTTTTTTCCGCAATCTCCTTCTTCCCCTCAGCCTCTCTTCTCCTCCCTATTTTCAAAGCTTTATCTCTATTTGAGCCATTTTAAATCATGTCCCCCTTTTTTCTTCCTTCCTTTCCCCCTTCTCCCTCCCTATTTTTTCTTTTACTTCTGAACAATTTCTTATTTCACAATATCTATTATGTATTTTGGTGCAGATAAGCTCTTCTGCTTATGGTGATTGTCTCTGTACCGCTCTTGCAGTTGCTGTGGTGCCTTTGGGCAAAAAAAGCCTGGCGTTGCTCCCAAACCTGTGTACAGTTGACTCCTTCTAGGCCTTGCACAGTTTTCTCTGTTCCACTCCACTGCTGGCCATTGGGCAGGAGGGGTGCCCTTGTCCTGCAGCAGGCAAGACTTCATGCCTGCTTGTTATGGTTGATACATTGTGTCAACTTGGGGAATCTGGAGGTTTAACCAAGACAGAATTTGTTACCAGTGAAGTGGGGTTGTTGCTGTGACTATACCTGACCATGTGGTTCAAGAGCCTTTGGAAATGGCTTGTGGGAAGAGTTTGGAAAGGTTCAGAGATGTCGCCTGAAAGGGATGCGCTGGAACGCCTTCGGCTGTTCTGTATGGGAGATTCTGGTCAGAGTTCGGAAGACCAGAAGGCCAGTGGAAATCCTGCCTTTAAAGACCAGGTTCAGGAAGTTTCTGTTGCGAAGAAGGACTGCATTGGTTGTTGGACTCCAGATGATGTATGTTATGGCTTGACAGAAAGTTTGTTTGCATTTTGCTCATGTCCAGAGACTTTGCCTAAGACTGAGATTAAGGGCAACAGTGAACTGATTAATCTGGCAAAAGAAATTTCAAGGCAGTCGAATATTGGGGCAGTGGCATGGCTATTGTTGGGGGCTTTTAGCCAGATCTATATTGAGAATCAAGACCAAAGAGCCCAGCAGGATGATTTAAAATGTTGTGAGTTTGGCCAGAAAGGAAGCTCCCGTAAAGCTGTGGACTGCAAAGATAAGGCTGAGGTGATCTCTATTGCTATGAGGGAACAAGAGAATGGAAAAGATGGCCTGAGGGCATCACAAGCAGCAAGTCTCCACCCTTTGCAGCCTCAAAACTGCAAGGGTGAGAGACCTTGCCTTGAGAAGGAAGCCAAAGAGTGCCATGTTCCAGAATGGCAGTGGCGGCCGCACCAGATTCCAGAATGGAGGCAGCATAGAGAATTTGTTCCTCAGCATTGGATTCAGTGTGCCCAGTGATCCAGGCACTTGACCCCTATGGCCAAGAGAGAGAAAAGTTTGGCTACTGCTCCAGGTAACCATAGACCTTGGCATCATCCACGTGGCCCTGGCTTTAAGTGCAAGGAAAATGCAAGAGTTCTGAGGTTAAAGAGGCTTCCACCCAGATTTCAAAGGCCTGGGAGGCCAGGCAGTGTGCCCCGGAGAAGGCAATATGTAAGGCTGTGAGTGTGAAGCAAAAGGTGCCCTGGAGACCTCAGAAGTTTAGAAAAGACAGGACCGTGGGTCATCTAAGGAAAGCTGCAAAGAGGGAGCAAAGCAAGCCTAAGAGAGAAGCCATGGGAGCTGTAACCACCAGAAGTGCCATAGGGGTGGACTCTTGGAAGCCCTTTGTAGCTCACAACGTGCCACAAGTTGCTTCAGATGCTGGATGTGGAATCACAGGACAGAATGTTAGCCCTGCTGGATTTTGGAACTGCTTTGGTCCCAGTGCTCTATATTACCCTGTTGGTGCCTTTTGGAATGGTAATGCTTATTTTTTGCCTTTAAATGTTGGAGGTGTTTAATTGTCATTTGTATGGGGGCAAAATGTTATGGTTCTAATATAAGCATGTCTTTGTATCTGGAAACTGGTTTAAAGAAATGTGTCTGATTCCCAAGTTGACAAGGGGTGGAATGTTATGGTTGATACATTGTGTCAACTTGAGGAATCTGGAGGTTTAACTGAGTGATTCAGCAGGAAGCTGGGCTGCTTACTTTGTAAACATCCTGAGTCTGTGGAAGAGGAGGGCATGGAAATTGTGTGAGAGGTTCATGACCCCTGGGTGAGGGTAGCCTGTTTACAATGTAAGGGAGAAAAGGAGGCTGCTTGCAGCCATTCCTCCCTTTTGCTCTGGTTGTTTTTGCTGTGCTCTGGTGCCCTGAACAGTTTGCTCTCTGCCTTGTGCCACTCTGCCTCAGAACCAGCCAAGTATGGACTGAAACCTCCACAAAATGTAAGCTAAATAAACCTTTCCTTTTTTCAGTTTGGGTGTTGGGTATTTTGTCTCAGCAACAAGAGATAAGTAACCAAGACACTGCTTATGCCAATGAGCCAAAGCTGTTCTACTGGTCTTGGACCTGGGGCGTGCTCCCAGTCCTTTGTATTTAGGGCTCACCTGGAGTTTCTTGGTGACCAGAGTGGAATCTAGGTGGTCTCAGCAGAGTTGCCCCTAGTCTGCTTCCTACCTGCTGGCAGTCTATTGTGCCTCAATGGCTCTATGGCTCTTCCCTCATTCGACTCTGAGATGTTGGCATTGAAGTGACCCAGAACTGTTCTGCTGCTAGAGATTGCGCAGAACTCTTTGGAATAAAAATGGCAGCCCTGCCCATTGCTTCTCTTCTGTTCATCTATGTGCCAGGAGCACAGCACCAGTTCACATCACGCACCAACTGCTGGCTCATACACTTACTGCTGCTTTGCGTTTTTCCATGCTGCTGTTCTCCACCTGCAGGGTTGCACTGCACTGGGCCTCTGGTACCTGCCTGCTGCAGGCACCACCAGATTTACATAACAGCACAATACCATTTCATATCCAAGACTATTGCAAAATTGAAACAATGTGACAACAATAAGTGGGTAAACTTGTAGAAGTGTTGCTTTTCCTGACATAATTAGTGTAGATATAATATAACACAATTGGTTTAGATAGCATATTGGCAGTACTTAACAAATTTGGAAATGTTTATACACTTTATTGTAGGAAGTAATCTTCTAGGCCTTATTTTACTAGAAGCTTAGCATATGAATTACAAGGTCCAGGTACAAAATATTAATGAGCATTTACAAAAATAAAAATTATTTAATTTTGAAGTTCCTTCACCTCCTTTGTGAGTTTCTGTAAATCCACACTTGTGTTGTATTTTTTTGCATTTATTTCTTATGTGACTTTCTTGATCACTTTGAAATAGTAATTATAAATTTGGGAAGATTAATATTTGTTCAGTGTCTGTGTTTATATACATGAATCTATATCTATATGTGATCTACATATCTATATCTGTCTATCTATACATATATCTGTCTAGAGAGTATCTTTTCTCAGGTCCTTTTATTGTATGGATTCTGCCCTTCGTTTTTCATCACGGTTCATTCACCCTTACAGCTTTTAATCTTACTCATTTTTGTGTGAAATTACTTTTCCTGAACCTCTACAGAAAGATTTACTCCCGGTGGTTTTTCTAATTTCACAGCGCTCACTCTGCTGTTGATTCCTGAGAGTCCAGACTGTGCTCTCTTCAAAACATTCCCCTGAACGACCTCCTTCCTTCCTCCCGGTTAGCTAAGTCATCTGAATTTCAGTTCCACTCTTAGCACTTGGTCCCTGGAGCCCTGCCCTAGAACTGGGCCTAGGTTGGTCCGTATCAACCCTAGATAAGGACTCCATCATCCCAGCTCTTCAGATCTTCTTATTGCAAGCCCTTGTATTTACTGGCATTGGCGACAACCACCCCCAGCTTCCGTTCCCTTGGTCATCGTTCTGTTCTTTCCAGGGAACACCTGTTGACTCTGCAGATGTCCTTTCTGTCTCACGGCCATGTGTGCCATGTTGCTTTGTTCTATTTCCTCTTACTTGACTATCCCTCCTGCCCTAAAAGAAAACACATACATCCATGCAGAGATATGGCTGCTGCTCTTATGCCTTCCCTTAATTTGTGTTTTAGAATTTTTCAGCATAGCTTGTCACTTAATTTTTATGTTCCCCATGGATGTAATTTTGCTAATTAGACACTTTCTGATTTTGTGTAAGGATTTGGGAAGATTAAAAGCTGAGCCATCACTGCAACTTCGATCTTCCCAGAAACGTTTTTAAGAATGATTTTTAAAAAAACTCTAATGATGTAAATGTTCAGCATGGAGAAAATTGGATAAATAAATTGTAATACATAATGAGCTGCTGCAATCTTTAAAAACAATTAAGTAAAGTACACCTAAACCAATATGGATAAATCATCATTTTAAAATGCAAGCCTTTTAATCTCAGTATGACTGAGTACATCGTCCTGCCTGTGTCTTGTAAGAATAATGTAAAAGCAGAAGACATCCGTTAACTGCGTAACAAATACAGAACTCTGTTGTGTAAAACAGACATCAGTTATTAGGGTGGCTACGTCTGCAAACCGCTGAACTCGTCCGCAAATTTGCCTCAGGCTGTGGTAAGTGGAACAGCTACGCCCTTCGCTGTGGGTCTTTGTTACTGAAGGTGATTCTGCTTCATCTGTCTTTTCTTGGACCGGAAATCTATTGAGGGTATAGCAATGACAAAGTGTACAGAATGAACTAGATAACAAAGACTCTGAAGGACCAAGCCTGGAAATGGCTGTCATTTTTCCATCATATTCAGTCGGACAAACCCAGTCACTTTGCCCAACCCCCGGGTCAATAATGTTAGTGGCAAGACATGAATGGGGAGAAAAGTGGATAAATGAGGCCAAAGGTGTAAAACACCAAACCTTGAAAAACACCCTTTTGGTTGCAAATCTCTGATACAGAAATAACTCACATATTCAACATGTCACGTAAATCTTCCCAGAGCAATTGAGCTCGAAAGGGAGGTGTATGGAACAAATTGGATAAAAAACAATGTGGGAGAGTCACAGTTAAACCAGTGACACTGGATCTCATATTTTTAAAAATACGTATTTCTTAGAGATAAGATTTGTAGCCAGTTTGGCAGCCGTCAGTTTGTCCTTTGCCACCAGAAGAGGAAATAGGGACGTCTGAGATCTTGTTTAAAGAAAAGTTAAGGTACAGCCTCAAGCAGGATCACAGAACAAACCCATCCCTGCAGGAAGCAGTTCCCATCAGGGCAGCAATGGAGCAATGTGCGGACATGAAAATGAGACACCTGAACCTTGGGGGAGGGCAGAGTTTTAGTGAATGAAGAGTGTATGCTAGAAAAATTGCAGTGCAGCTGAAAACCATAACCGAAAATTTCAGCAGTCAGTGAAATAGTAAGAGCAATGGCCAATGTGAAAAATGTTCAAAAATTATAAATTAAAAATATAAAAATGATAAAATATAAGAACGCAAACGAGATAGAATTTAAAACTAAAGTAGAAAACAGCAAAACCGTGGTAGAAATGAAGACAGAATTGGAAGTGGCAGGAGGAAAAATAAAAATTGTGCAAAACAAAGTAAAACAAGTACATTAACAAGATGATTAATTCAAATACATTAAAAGAAAGAAATATTACTTTAATATTCTAAGTCAGTCTTCTTTATTGACAGGTGTGACTGTAGATTAGCTTCTGAAAATTAAATATATGACATAGGTTCTAATATATAGTGTTTTATTTATTGTGATTTTCAGATATTTAGGATTTTTGTTTATAGGTTTTCTTTGTACCTAGAATTTTAAAGAAAGACTTTTTAATTTTAATATCTGGATAGTAGAAGCTTTCATTTTTCTAATATTATTAATTACTCATTTTATTACATTGTAATCAGAGAATACTGAGCACAGCACTACATTTTTGAGATATTTATTGAGGTTGTATTTATATTATAATATGCAGTCAATTTTTATGGCTGTTCCATTGTTACTAGAAAAAACATATTATCTATTATCATCATGTAGAACTTGATACACACATGTATATACATATAAGAAAGATGTTTTATTATGTTAAATACGGTAAAGTACATGTGGCTATGTCTTTAGTTTTACACTATAAAAACAAATAATCTCGAAAAAACCAGTGAGGCAGCCTGGTTAGAGACAGAAACATAGAGTCTCAGTAGTCAAGGCTGGATGGTATCAATGCAATAAAGCAAAAACCGTGGGAACACGGTGGTGCAGAAGTAGACCCTAAGACATGAAAAAATTTAGTTCTTTTTATAGGTGCCATCTCAAATGGATAAAGAAATTACATACATCATTTTAACAAATCTCGAGATAACTAAAAACATGTTCTATCCATTTTCACGCTCTATATCGTGGAAAATGCTAAGTAAACAAAGATGAAGTATAAAAATCAACCAAAACAAAAAATTAGGAGAAAGTTTGTCTTACGAACCATGACATAAAAGATTGATAATGTGTGAGAAAATAGTGAGAAAGTTAGTTGTCGCTTATACTATTGACAAAAGGCTTTTGCTTTAATGCATAAAATTTTTCCTACCTATTAATACATCAGATCCAGTATTCCAAAAGTAATCTGGGTAAAATTGATGGAGAAGAGAACACGAGTGGATCTAACATGGAATAATGATCAACCTTGGTTATAATTCAAGAAATTCAGATGAAAATATGAGAGCTTTTTGTCACCCTTTCCCTAGGCCAAAGCACTAAAGTTCTATAATACAATGGTAGCATATCTAGAATGGATAGTCTCCCGCATCCATGTTGAAGGAATAGTTTGGTACATTCTACTGTAGAATATTTAACAATATCAGTTACAATTTCGTATTTGTAAGACTCTTAAATAAAAATCCAATTTCTAAAAGTTCATCCTGCAGATATTATCATGTTGTAGCTAGCCTTTAATTGTTCGACAATCTTGCCTCCCTGGAGTTTTTATGCCTATACGTAACTCTATTCCCTTGAGTATGAGTTGGACTCGCTGGCTTACCTCTAATCAATAAAATATAGTAAAAGCCAGGTGGTTTTACTTCAATGAGGTTAGCAGAATACTATGACCTTCCTCTTGGACATCCTGTCTATCTATTTTCGCTCTTCATCTCCCTCAACTTCTCTTACACCCTTTCCCTTCTGCTGTACCCTACCATCTTACTCTCCCTCTGGCACAGCTTTTACTCTAAAAACATGCTGTAAGTTGTCCTGTAGAGTGACTTATTCAGCACAAAATTAAGGAAGAGTTCTGGCGGTGAAGACCTGATCCTCTCCATCCATCAGACTCTGCAACCACCTATGTGGGTGAGCTTGAAAGCTGATTTTTTCCCCAGTCAACCCTTCAGATGAGAAAAGATACCATACCAACCACTAACTACAGCCTGGTAAAGCTACTGAAGCAGGAGAATCCTGCTATACCATATTTGGATATTTTGTTCCCAGAATTTGTTATTTTGAAATGGATTACCAATAGGACACAGATGTGCAAAATTATATATGCTTGTGGTATACATTGTCCCCTTGTTTGTCATAATTAAAATACTACAATAGTAGGTAAATATGCTAAATATTCATAAAGTAAAATATTACACTACACCAAGAAAGGGTAAAATTCTTTATGAAATGGTAAGAAAAAATATTAAATTTTAAAAGTGATGTACAAAGCGGTATTCATCGCATGCTACCATTTGTTTGTATACTTTATATTCTTTTGGAAGAATACACCAGAAACTAGTAACCATGGGGACCTATTTTGGGGGACTGATGTGGGGGATGAAAGTACAGTAGTGGGAAGAACATTTTTAATTTTATGTAATTTCATGCTTTTTGACTTCAGAATCTTGTGAGTAGACTTGCTATGCCGCATATTATTTAATTACTGATATATTTAAGTAAAAATTATAACACAAAGGGATGTCATTTAAAAAAGTAAACCATACCATACTGGTGAATACGAAAAAGCAAATTTCATTCCTTTTGTTACATGTATGTTTAGTAGCAGGTAAATCAATAATATATACTTTATTGATACTTGTTTATGAATAATAATTCATTGAAATTATGAATTCCAAATTTAAAGATATGGTTATTACTGGTAAGAGGAACAGGTGGGTAGAATTGGGGAAGGAGAGCCAAGGGCACTTCAATTGTTTTTTACATTTTTATTTCAAATTAAGGAACAGAAATTGACAAAGTATAAAGGAGAACAGATATATAAAACAGTTATAGGAATTATTTTAGGTGAGAAATTTATGTTATTTTATGTTTTAATAATATTAATACAATTTAAAAATCACTATATTTCATTAAAATAAGTTTCATGCAAAAAAATTTGTATATCTAGCTTCACTATTATGAAAGTAAAAACGTTAACTGTATGAGAACCTACTTAATGCTAATTAAACTAACAAGGGAACTGCACTGTATGTTCATAATAAGCAAATCAGTCAAAATATAGTTAAAGCTCACTTTTGTAAAAGCATTGTAAACTCGCTATATGACAAAAGCTATTGTTCACTGTACACTGAGGAAGAGCGTGAGAACTCTGCTCTGCTTAGTAATTCGGGGATCCAGAACCCTTCTCTGGGTTCTGCAATGCGATGCTCCCAACATTTATTATAACCAGCAATCTTGTATTCTCTGTCCTTTTATAACTGTGTACTTCGCATCTGTTTGATTTGCAAGACAAGAAAGTGAGTATTTTTTATCATATAAGAATTTTCCCCCAGTGGTCATTCCTCAAAATGTCATGTACTTTCAACTAGATTTAATTGGCTCAAATCAAACAGCAAGACCTAATTTATTGCAAATTGTAGTGCAGTTTTGTCCTCAGAAATAAAAAAAAATGAGATTTAGTAAACAAACAGCATTGTCTGTTCTACAGAAAATGACAGCTACTCAGGTCAAAATTATTAATAGTATGTGAGAATGTTCACTTAACATTGCTGGGCCTTTTAACTTTCAAGAGGAATTGAGGTTTAGTTTTCTCTTTTAAGGTGATATCCCCTGATTGTAAATGTTGACAACTAAATCATTCTTTTAATAACCTTACAGTACACAAACAGATTATGTGGTAAACTATAAGGCCAACAGTCTGTAACTCTTGACTGTTTCTAAAATTTCCTAAGAGTGAGCGTTCAGGGAGGTCAAAGTTTAAGACCTCATGTCCTGTGAAAGGCAGGTACACACTGTTCTAACTCTAAAGTTCTAGTGGACATTTGTAAGAAAAGTTGGTGAGTAGCGTCATAGAATCCAAGAAGTGGGGAAAGTTTTTGTATACAGCAGTGATCAATAAATTCAGATCTGGTAAACTAACATGAAAACTTCAAAGCTATTGGATGCCACACATCAAACCCTCTGGTTAGCCATTACTTTGTAGTAAAGCTATGCTCTCTGCCCTCCTGAACTTGCAAAGCAATGCAAACAGAAGAGCCTACAGTACACTGTCTCCCAGAAGTCATGGTAAAGTTTGAATTGATCATGAAAACTTGTGAAGTTCATATACTAAGTGGAAATGTGTCATGAAAAGATGGTCAGGGATTTTAAAAAGCGAAATGAATCTTCAGGTTTTGCCTTACTTTCCTGGCTGTCAGAGATTGCTAAATACATCCTAATCATTGTGCTCACTTCATTTCACATTTGAAGTAGGCACATAGCTTCCTTGCCTTTAGGCTCAACCTAAACATATGTGTGTGTGCTAGCTAATAGAGTAGGGTTTGCAACTTCCAGAAAATGCTCCTAAATAGAGCCATTTCATTCCTCTCTCCTTGCTCGATATAACGAGCATCTAAATACAGAATCTTTAGCAGTTAATGAGGTAGCAAGATGTAAATTGTTTAAATTTGAAATGCCTTGAAGCACACAGAGAAGAGGGAGGAGCCTAGATTGGAAAACTTTGCACCCCAAGAATGGGAGAGAGAAACAAACTTGCTCTTCTTTATGCCACAGCTACTTTTGTTGGTATTTTTCTCAGTATTTTGTGCTCCTCTAACTTGAGCCCTTGAGCTGGAGGATATTCTTGAAACCAGTGAAGTGAATTTATTTGTAATACAAATGTTATCTTTGCACTTTAGCATTCTGCAAGATTCAGTAGCAAAACTTTAAAGTGTACAGTTGAATAATTGCACCATGTAACAGTTTGCATCAAAGCATCCTCCATAAAATGTAAAAATTCAGCTATGTAATTTGATGTTTTTCAAATAGAAAAATGTGGGCTGGGGATGTAGCTTAGTGGAACAGCACCTGCCCAGCAAGATTGAGGTCACAAGTTTGACTCCCAGTAACAAAAAAATTATTAAAAAAAAAATAGAAAAATGTGATATTATGCACTATACATAAATTAATATAGTCTAAGAAAATGGAGATTAAAAATATTATAAAGTCTGATTATTTACTAATGTCACACTTAAAACCAAAAATTAAATTAAATTGCCAAAAATAGTAATGGTGCTGAATTTTTTCTCATTTTTTTTCTTTTTTTCTGATTTTTTCGTTTTGGTACATTTGTGATACATGATTACATTCATCTTGAGTTGGCACATCATGTACATAACATCTCTGAATACGTTTTACTCCCCTTTGCCTCCCTTCCCTCTTCTCCCTACATCTCACTTTCATGTATTCTAAAGATGGTGTTGAAATTTTTATAATTGATTCTTTAAAACAAATGATTAACCTGAGACTACTAGGTTTACATTGTGGACAACGTATATGTCTTTGGGTAACTCTTTATAACACTTTTTAAAATCTGACAAATAAGAATTGTATGTGTTTATAGGTATAACGTAATGCCTTGGTGTCTATGTACATCTTGGAATGAATTAAGTAAAGCTAGCCCATATTTCCTTCCCAGTGATTCACCAAACGCCTTACAGTAGGAAAACCCTTGAACCATCTCAAACAAGCAAATAAAAAAAGGATCTTTGTTTAATTATTTCTATAATGTATTTGACCTTAATGATATTTTTCTTAAAGAGGTGTTTGAGAAGCAGTTTTAGACGGTATACTCCTCCAAAAATCCTTTATCCCCTGCTGCTTCTTCATTTAGGACAGTAAACAAAGCCCCAAGGTAACAAGTAAGTTAAAATCAATTTGCAATTTCACAGTACATCCCACAGGAAAACTGTCTGTAAACCACAACTTGAGGTTCTCAGAGGAACACGAGCGTGACCCCTGAGCTTTGTTTAGCTATCACACACTTCATTTTGCTTTTTGGGTTGTACTTGGTGGCAGAGCTCAGTTGTGATTCAGCCGTGTAATTAGGGTGTTATGAGCGCCAGTCAGACACTTGACGCACACCTTGTGCTTTATGTATGTGGAGAGAGATTTTTTTAAGACCGGAATTTTTATTTTCTAGGCCTTTCCTTGGTCATAACCTTACAGTCTTACACAGTGTATCTATATATCTACCTACCCATGTTACATGTACACATATAGGTAATACATTAACATAAGACGGAAGAGGGAGATTAACCAAATTGAAAACAGAATATTACACCTCAAAAACAGCCTTTTGAAAACACAGCTTTCTTTGTATAGAATAAATTTTTTTGTTGTGTTTCTGACTGTTTTGTCTACCAAGAGAACAGAAATTTTCCACAGGGAACAGGAGATGCCATATGGTGATTTAATGCGCTATTACTATAACAAAAACTCTATTTTCCCCAATTGTAATGTATCGAAAGACCCATTCTTGTGAGGTTTCAGTTATTATGTCCAGGAAAACAAACGTTTTTAATTTCTAAAAGCTATTTCATTCTTTCAATTCCCAGAACAGATTTGTAATGCAAAAGTAAGGAATGGAAAGGAAATCTGATTCCTATCAAGAATCATAAGTCCACGAAGATGCTCATAGTTCCATGTATTTTGAGATGTGCTGTCAGAAATCATTATGAATGGTTCTTCTCTGGAAATCATAATGACAGTCAGAATGTTGAAAATGACCCTGTTGAAAATACATGGATTTGTCCAACATGGAACACACTCCATGTTTTCATTTTATTCACTTGTTTTATAAAGGGGTGAATCAAATATCTGGTGTAATTTTTATTTTAACTTAATTTTCAGTAATAACTTTAATTACATGTAATGGAGTACTAAGAAAACTTAACAGGATACCTTTATAAAAACATAACAGTAACAATGTGGAATTATCAGTTTAAAACCTAAGGAAGGCACAGAAATCAGTAAGAGAAAATTAAAACGTTTGCTCAGAAATAAGTTGTCAGCTTCACATTTCAAAGCACGTGAGCATGCGTAGGCGTATTTGGCAGTCAGTACTGATGTATCTTAATAGCTTCAAACCTTGGAGGTATGATTTAGGGAAAAAGAACATGGGTGGGAGACCTGACAGGAGGCTACCAACTTTGGTTTTCAGCCAAGTGAATTCTACTTGGTTGTTAAGGACTTGACAGGAAGGGGGGTTTATTTGAATTTGTTTCAGGAACCTGTGCATTTTAATAGTCACAAAATGTAATACCGTGTGTGTAACCCAGACTGGAAACTACGTTCAGCTATACATCTCAGGGTTATATTTTCAGTTTGAATTCAAATATTGACTTGCCCACAGCAGTACTGCATGAAGCTCTTGAACTTCTGAACTCATAGCATTCTACATGGCTGGTTTAACACGTACAACATTTGTCTGTTTTCCTGAGTGACTGCTAATAAATTAACTCATTTGTATATATAGTTCAGGGTAGGCTATTTTGAAATTGAGTTTAGCATTTCATTTCAATCTAGTGACATTTCTTGAGGGAGGATAGAAGTTATTAAATTTTCAATACTTTTCAGTGCTTTCCTAATCTCTAATGGAAATAGCCAATTGAAAATAACCATTGTGGTCTCCCCAGGGAGTCTAGCTGTGTCCTGGTATATAACGTCCATTTTTTGAGATGTAATATAACCATAATTAATCCTGGACTTATAAAATTGCTATTCTGGGCTCTGCAGATCACTACTTATATCTAAGAATAAATTCTGAAGATTTCTAAAGAAACAGCGAGGTCATTCTGCTGTAGTAAAATGCATTGCTGTCAATAAGAGAATTTTATAGATAACATATGTTTATGTCTCCAAAATAAATCTGAAATTACAATCCTAACTAAATCAGAATCAATGAAATATAGACATGAGATATAAATCTCACTAAAAGTTATCTATATGCTTTCCTAAGCAGGAAATATCAACTGTAATTAATCTCTTACTAATTTAGAGTCATTTTCATGTACATTGATCTTACTCTTGTATTTAATAACATTGTTTTCCTGCTTCTCCCTTTTCTGTTATTTGGTTAATATATAAGAAATTAGTTTGTTGACAGATGCTGAAATTTTAAAATAAACCTTGTAGAATGAATGCATGAATTCATTAGCATTTAGATATATCTGCCAATGAGATTACATGGAGCAAACAAGTGTTTTGGGGCAATAAAAGTATGTTAGCAAATATGTGTCTTGAATGGTTACTGTACTGACTCATTGTTAGATAGAGACAATGCATGTATAAATATAAAAATCAACTGTCTTCCCACATATGGCTTAGATCCATTCTAAATATTAGCATTCTCAACGGATAATACGGTAGTTCAAAACTGCACTATTAATGAACATTCCATTGGAAACTCTTCAGGTCTCTTTTTATATTCCTGAACTATTCTGTATGCTTTTGTTCTTATTTTGTTCTTATTGTTCTTATTGTTTCCTTAGGTACATATGTTGATAGCTTGAAAATACATCCACGTAAAGTATGTATTATGTGTACAGTTATAGCTACTGTGACTGTTAAACTTAACTGCCGACATGATTAGATTAAGCGATAACTGGGAGGTGATTGAATGAGGGAATGATATACTTACCAATGGACTGACCCACTGATGTTTGTAACCTAAATGTGTGCCCCGCAGAAGCAGGGCCCACTTGGAGGAGAGTTGCTAGGATGAGCCTCTTGAGGGTATATCCTCACTGGCACTGCTCCTCTACTCTGCTTTCCTGCAGGTGGCAAGAACTAAGCAGCTTTCTCCACCTCCCCCTTCTGCCTTATTATTTCTGTGTAAGAGCCCACTGACCACAAATGAAATCTCTGAAACTATGACTCAAAGTGACTCCAATTCCATTAACTGTGGGTATCAGCATATCATCTGAGCGACACCATGTTCCTTAATCTGTATTCTGTCTACAGAGGATAGAGACACACCTCTAAAATGTATTTGTGTATGTATGCACAGTCATATTTCCAGTCCCTACTGATGTTGGTGTGACTAGCAAATATTATGCAATGATCATGAAATAAATAATGCTAGACATTAATTTTTGCAGCCTGTCTGGATCAGAGCACAATAATTTTTTTTACCCAATTATTGACTATTTAAAATATATAATTATACTTGGATGACTATTTTCTTCTCTTTGTGTGCGCTTGTCTTTGTGATTTTAGCACATTTTCTCTAATAAAGTTATAACAATAAAATGTATTGCACTAAAAGTTTTTCTTTATTCTACAGTGGTGATTTTTAAAAAACTATTTCATGATTCTCACTGAAATTTTAAAATAAAATGACAGTTTAGAAATGGGTATTTTTCTATTTTAAATAAAAGTCAGGGAAATATGTCTTATAAACCCCAGTGGGACTTATTCTGTGGGACTAATATAATCACCTGTTCACAGCATGTCTTGGATTGAGATGGCATCTGTCTAAAAGACTGGAGGCTGCATGCTCACATAAACTTGAAGTGAGGCCTCAGCTCTGTGGATCTGACGCTATAGCCTGTGGTTTTGGAATAATTTTGCTATATGATTTTTAAGATTATATATCTTTTTGTGTTTCATTTTTGTATATGTGCTGCATAGAATTTAATCCATAGCTTTAAATTCAACAACTGAAAATTCAAGAATGAGAAAGAGGGGACCTCAATTCATTCCTTTTGAAGAATGCCAGGGAAAAGTAAGAGACCCTGATTTGATTAATCTTTGATTATAAACTAGAAAAACAGACTAATAACTCTTCATAATTATCTTGGTCTGCGTTCCACACTGAAAGTTTTTAAATTATAGGAAACCAATAAATGGTGGAATGTTATTTTTCAGTTTAACATTTTATATGCAGCAAACTTGATTTGTACCTATCTATATTTAATATTTACTTCTTCTTGACCTACTCATTTCAAACTTCAATACAATTCAATATAAATATTTTATATATTATAAAATAACTATAATAGCAAAATTTTATTAGATATATAATTAATTTATTAGTAATTAATCTAATAAGAACAAAATATTTGAAACATAGTTTAAATATTCAGAGATAAATATTGTTCCCTGTTACAATGTAACAAGATCACCATCAATTTATTTCTATATCGAGTTTATTTAGTTATATAGACATAAATATACTTTCATAAATATGTTAAGAAAGTATTTTTAATATAATTGTGACCAAGTTATTCCTTCTATTTTGTAAATCAGAAGTAACACAGTAATCTATAAAATTTTCTATCTAATACCTGATAGCACAATTAGGTCCTCCGTCACATTTTGTCAAAAGCAAAGAATTTGAAAACCATTGACTTCTGAAAGGATGTATTATATTAATGTTCAAAATCATTTTTTTTCTCTTTATCTAGGAAATACTTTGAAATGGATTTATCAAGGCTTATCAGGAAACTTTTATGTATAACCAACTGTTACTCTTGTACAAATGGTATCTGGTTTAATGAAAACTTGATTAGAGTTGGTACAATATGGTCTTTACCACATACCGCGTGACTGGCTCTATTATGAGAAGTTCCTGTTTTATTGAACAGTAAACACACGAAATCATAGTCTTTAATACTCAAAATTAGGTGAATACAAAAATTCATGCAGTTTAACCTATTGTCTTGGTTACTGTTCTCACTGCTGAGGCAAAAACACCCAGCACCCACAAGTCAAGGGAGGAAAGGTTTATTTAGCTGACAGGTTGTGGAGGTTTCATACAATATAGTTAGCTCAGTACGAGGCAGGGTGTCACAGCACAGGGACATGGCAGAGGAGAAACAATACATGGCCAGACAGGAAGTAGCAAACAACCACAACTGCAGAAGCACCACAGGCCTGCCTCTGCCTTTTATCTCTCCTAGACCCCCTGTCTTTTGGGTAGTGCCACCCACAACCACGCTGAGGGACCCTGAATCTGAACATCACAACCTTAATCCCTGTACAGACATGCTGATTCAGACACCTTCAAAATTCCCCACCTGTGACCACATGAGGCTTTAGACATCTACATACAGATCACAACATCTACATATTAACCATTTAATCTCACTGTGAATTTATCGGTAGGTAATATTTGTATATACTTTTTAAAAAAGAAACCTAAAACAGGGAGAGATTAAATCAATTGCCAAATATCTCTTGCCTACGAAGTGGAGAAGCCAGGCATTTGAACCCGAGTACTGAAACTCTGGTTTATACCCTTATGTACTAAATTAAATCTTCCCCTCATTATTCTCAAGAAGTTGCAGAAAATGAAAATATTCCTAATTTCAAAATGAATTTGTCAATATAATATTTTAATAATTTATTTAATTTGGTGAATGCTTAAATATACTTTACAAAATCTTTAGACCTATAGATTTAGCTATTGCAAATTAATTGATAAAGCCAGGCTTTACTGTCAAATGAAAAGTGTAAAACTTTGAGATATGTCATGGACATGTACTAACTCCCTACAAGACAGGTAATCATTATGAAAATAAAAAATCTACTAATTCAAAAAAAAACAAGAAAATGTTGAGGGGTTTATTTCAGTAGTAGAGTGCTTGCCTAACATATGTGAAGTCTTGGTTCGATTTCTAGTGTTGCAGGAGCAAACAGTTGAAGAAGTAAATTTTATGCTATATATATTTTATCACAACAAAAAATTAAGGTGATATACAGAAAAATTTTAAAAAGCATTGTCAAAATACTTTCTTACAAGAGAAACTGTTCCTTCATTTTTTTATTCAAATAAACAATGCTTGTATTGAGGTTTCATAGAAATCACTGAGGAAGAGAGTATGAAACATGTTTTATAAAAGGTAACCCTTTTAGTGATCATGATCAGATTAATTCACTCCATTTTGTGATAATTTATAAAACAAAATGACAAGCCACAACCTATTTCTCTTTACTTATTTTAACAATGCACTGTGATATATGGCAAATTAATCATGCAATCAGCTATACTTTTTGTTAAATATGTGTACATACATATTTCATACTTCTGTTGCTTCTGTGGAAATTAAAATGATAAATAAAATCAGAAAATCCCTATTAAGTTCATCAGCTCTCATGGCCAAATTATTCCTATAAATTTAATGAAAGAAATTTCTTTACTGCCAAAACTATTCAGTCTGAAAAAAGAGCAAGTCAAGCCCAAAGTTTGTACAAGGGAAGAAATTATAGAGATGATAACAGATATTAATGCAATTGAGACTACAAAAGTAATGCAGAGAATCAATGAATCAGAGTTGGTTCTTTGAAAGATTAAATAAATTGGTAAAACCTTAGCCAACTTTGTAAAAAAAAGGAAAGAAAGACTCAAATTTATGCGATGAAGAATGAAAAGGGTGAAATCTCTACAGATCCTGTGGAAGTTAAAAGATCATCAATACTACTTTGAGAAATATTATTCTAATAAATTGGAAAACACAGATGAAATGGACAGATACCTAGATACATATGAACTTCCAGAAGGAATCAAGAAGATATAAAAATTCTAAATAACTCAATATCAGTCAATGAAATTGAAAATATAATTAAAACTCTACCACCAAAAAATGCCCAGGTCTTGGTGGATACACAGCTGAGTTCTACAAGAAACTTAGAGACCTAATGCCATTACTCTTGAACTTCTTCAATAAAATAGAAGGGAAGCAATGCTCCCAAACTCATTCCTGGAACTAGTATTACTCTGATTCCACAACCAGAGAAGGATTGAAGCAAAAAAGAACTACAGGCTAATCTCCCTAATAAACATAGATGCAAAAACACTCAGTAAGATACTGGGAAACAGAATGCAGCAAATTATCAAGAAGATTTTACACCATGGCCAAATAAGAATCATTGCAGATATGCAGGAATGGTTCAACATATGCAAATGAATAAATGCAATATGCCATGTCAATGGAGCAAAGAACAAAATCACAGGATTGTCTTGATAGATGCTGAAAACGCATTTGACAAAGTCCAATACTCATTCATAGTAAAAACCCTACAGAAAATTGGAACAGATGATCTTTATCTCAACATGATCAAAGCCATCTATGCCAAACTAACAGTCAACATCACACTAAATCATCAAAAATTGAAAGCTTTCGCTCCAGCATCAGAAGCAAGACAAGGATGTCCACCATCACCACTCCTATTTATTAGAGTCCTGGAAATATTAGCCAGAGCAACTAGACAAGAAAAAGTAATGAAAGGAATAAGAGTATGACAGGTAAAAGTAAAATTATCATTATTTGTGGATGACGTGATACTCTATATAGAAGACCCCAAAACTCCACCCAAAATTTCTAGATTTAATAGCTAAATTAAGTAGTGTAGTTGGATACACAGTCAACACTCAAAAATTAATTATGAAAATGCTGAAATGGTAAGCAAGAGAGAAGTAATCTCTCTGAGAGCTGCCGTCCAGCTGCTGGGACATAGCAAAGCAAGGAAGACAACACAAGATAGCTAAGATAATTCTACTATAATTTCTCTTAGTTTGTTGAAAGGAACAGTTAGTGCTTATATTGTTTGATCAATTTTGCATTTCTGTATCTTGCAATCTGAATAACTACTTTGAAGATAACAATATGCAATATAATAACCATTGTTAATTTCCTACCATCTTGTTTTGAGATTTTGTATTGTTTTTATTATGTTTTTTTTTTTCTCGCTTTAAAACACAAAAGGGAGGGAGGTGGGTCCCCTGCACCCAGGAAGGATCTAAAGCTTGAATTAAACCCTATGGAGAAAGTGAAGAGACAAATTTCAATGAAGAAGAAATAGGTAGCCTGTGCTACCTCCTCTCTGAGATGGGACTCACTACGGAGAGGAGAAGTTCAAACATGCAGACACAGAGTAACTGCTGGCAACTCTAGAGGCATCCCCACAGAGAGACATAGCAGTGGAAGGGAACAGTGGACATGAAGGACTACACTAGCTGGTGATGAGTGCTGAAGGCTGAGTCTTCCCAAATGATACAGCAATTGGCCAGAACCCATCTTGGAGAAGAGCCACTTGAACTCAGGACTCAGAGTGGCTGCTGGCTCCATTTAGCAGCTCCCACCTGGGCTCAGGCTCATGGAAGGTGCACTGATGGTTACAGGCTGAATGTGTCCGGTCTTGGACAGAAGGTGCAGGCTTGCTGAGATTATCCACTACCCTGCCAAAAAGTTACTACTAACTTGCTGGGAAATATCAACATGGACCAGGACTCTGTCTCTACATGTTGTTTACTAGTGACAGAAGGGGCATACATGGAAGTGTACTTTGTTTTTCCTTCTCAGTCTCTTATTTGCTTTTTGGTTGTGGTGATGATTTTAGGTTCTTTTATTTTGTTTTCATTTTTTTCTCCTTCATTGTTTGATCTTATTTTGATGAGAGTGGATGAGGTTTCTATACCCTTTATGGTTGTGGGTCTGTTCTTCTTTTTATCTCCTCCTGTTCTTTTGCCTCTAGGCTTTGGCATAAGTTTTCCAAAGTTAGTGTGATCCTCCTTTGTCCTCTAGTCTTACTTCTAATCTCATCCTCTTCTACGTTCTCCCTAACCCATTTTAAATTTTAACCACTGAGGGAGCAATTGACTCTTTCAGGACTTGTATACTGTGTATAGTTTTCTGGTTTTAGATTTTCTTATATAACCTAAAATGTGGTTCATATGGTTAAAGCTGGCAAATTAATGGCTACCTCAATTTGTCATTTTCTGAGCTGTATTTGGTACTATTTTCATTGCTGATGGTATCACTATTGCCAAAAGTGGCATAGTGGTTCTAAACAGCTGTTCCTCCTTCTATTCCAAGGCTGATATTGATGAAGTGTCACAGAAATACTGTGGCACAGTGTCAAAGGACCAGGAGCTGGACCAAACAGGCATCAGCTTCTCATCTTGCACAAATTGAAGAGGTAGGATCTTTTAAGAGACTCAAAACCAAAAAACCAGCTATACCTGAAAGATACCTAAGAGAAGTATTCATTTCTTAAGTGTTCTAAATACTAGCAATAAAATAACCCAACATGAGTAATTTACAAGTGTCAACCCAGGAAGTAAACTAAAAACAAAAAAAAAATTAGAGGACACTTAAAAAGATGCAATTCAGACATCCAGGTCACCTAAGGCAAATCCAGGGGGCAGTGAGGTGGAGTAATTCAAAGTCACCCATATGGTCTCTCTGAAGAGGTAAACACAAGGCAAATGAATGAGCCTGTAGAAAAAATTCAGAAATAATTTTTCAGATAAGTTCACAGATGCTGTCCACAATGAAAACCATGCTTACTGACTCTAGAGCAGATACAAACAAAAAATAGATGAGCTTAAGAAAATTATAAATGCCATCAATGCTCATAGAAAGAAATAGAATCCATAAGGCAGATTCATGATGATATCCAGGAGAATAAAAATCCCATTGAAAATATCCACAGCAGATTAAGCCAAAGTTAGAACAAGAATTCAGATATAGAAGACAGGCTTGTGGTTAGTGATCACAAAAGGAAAGAAAGTTCTTTAAAATGGCAAGGGAACATGGAAAATCAATACAGTAGCTGGTAAACGAGGCAATGAAGAAAAACTTAAGGTTCATTGGAATCAATGAAAAATCAGAAGATAGCACAAGTGATATAAAAAAGACTTCACAGATGTATGACAGAAAACTTCCCTGGTAGAGAAAAAGAATTTGACATACAGTTAAATGAGACATATAGAACTCTAATTAGTCATGATCAAAACAAATCTATACTCGCATATCATAGTCAAGATTCCAGAAATTTAATACAGTAATATAAGCTTCAAAGTTGTTAGAGAAAAGAAACCAATCACCTATAAAGGAAAGCCCATCAGAATCACAACTGACTTCTCAGCACAAACCTTCAAGTTAAGGAGAGTTTGGAGTAAAGTATTTCAAGTTCTAAAGGAAAACAACTTTTGACCAAGATTGATGTACCCCACAAAACTATCTTTCAAAAATAATGGAGAAGTTAAGATACTTCCATGAAAAAGATCATCTGAGGAAATTTACGAGCAACAAATAAACACTCCAAAATATTTTGAAGGATAATCCAGAGAGAGAGAATAAAGACTACAATTCCGTGAACCCAAGCAGAAGGCATCTACCAGGAAAGGCAAACAATTAAACAGAGAGAGGAGGAAAAAAGTGGAGGAGCAAACAACAAGAAATAACATGACAAGAATAAGTCAATATGTATCAATGATAAACATCAGTGTTAATGGTCTCAACTCAAAAAACCAAGACACACTGGAAGAATGGATCAGGAAACAAAACTGAACAATATACAGTGTATAAGAAGCACATTAAATTTTTAAAAATTCATAAAATGAAAGTCAAAGGATGGAAAATATTACCTAATTCTCACTCAATCACTCCACACAACAGGAACCCAGAAAAAAGCCCAGACAGCTCTTCTGTTTGCAGACAAAGTGAATTTCAAGCCAATACTGATTAAGAGATATAAAGAAAATCACTACATATTTTTAAAGGGAACAGTTCAAGAGGAAGAGATAAAAATCATAAATATATATGCAATAAATACAAATGCGCTGAACTATGTAAAACAAATATTAACAGGCATGAAAAATCACATAAGCACTAATACTATTGTATTGGGGTAATCTCAAATCCACACTGTCTCAAAAGACAGATGAACTAGACAAAAAATCAACAACGAAATATTAGAACTGAACCAAACATTTGAAAAAATGAGCTTAGTAGATGTCTACAGAGTGTTCTGTCCAACAACAGAATATACACAGTTCTCAGTTGCACATAGGACACTCTCCAAAAGAGATCACACACTAGCTCACAAAACATGCTGGAATAAATGCAAAGGAATTGAAATTATCCCATGTACATTTTCAGGCTATTGTGAAATAAAATTGGAAATCAATGGCAAAAGAAACCACAAGAACTTCATAAAAACATGGAAATTAAATAGCAACCTCTGGAATAACTAATGAATCATGGATGAAACTAAAGAAGAAATTAGATAGTTTCTACAAATAAATGGTAATGACAGTTTAACATACCTGAACTTACAGAACACAGTGAAAACAGTTCCAAAAGGGAAATTTATAGTAGTGAATACCCATAGCAGGAAAACAGAGTAATTGCAAATAAACAGCTTAATGGTGAACTTCAAACTTCTGGAAAAAGAAGAGTAGGCTAATCCCAAAGCTCATACAGGGCAGGAAATTATAAATACCAGAACAGAAATTAACAGACTGGTCATTAAAAAATAATGCAAAAACCTAATGAATTGAAGATTTGATTCTTTAAAAGATTAAATATAATTGATAAACCCTTATGAAGAAAAGAGTCAAATCCACACAATTACAAGTTAAAAGGGTAACATCACAACAGACTCTGCAGAAATCCAGATCATTTATGCTTACTTTGAGAACTTGTATTCTAATAAGATTTAAAATGTAGAAGAAATGGACATATTCCTAGATACATATAAATTACCAAAGCCGAAACAAGAGGATATAAAAGTCCTATATAAACCAATATCAAACAATGAAATCAAAGATGTAACTGGAAACGTACCAACAAAAAGAGCCCAAACAAGCCTGGGCCCTGAAGAATTCACTGCTAAAGTTTACAAGAAATGTAGAGAGACCTAACACCACTACTTCTCAAACTCTTTAACATAATTGAAAGGGAAGCATTACTCCCAAATTCACTTCTGGAAGCAAGCATTACCTTGATACCAAAACTGGAGAAGGTCCCAACTAAGAAATCGAATGACAAATCAATCTTGCTAAAGCACATAGATGAAGAAATCTTTAAAAAGATACCGGCAAATAAATTGCAGCAAATCATCCAAGAGATTATACACTATGACCAAATGGAATTCATCCCATGGATGTGGGGATGGTTCACTATACATAAATCAATGAATGTCATACACGATATTGACAGAGATAAGGACAAAAATCATACAATCATGTCCATAGATGAATAGATGGTCTTTACCTCAATCTTATAAAAGCCATCTATGACAAGCTGAGAGCCAACATCATACTAAATGGACAAAAACTGAAAGCTTTCTTTCTAAAATCAGGAACAAAACAGGGATGTCCACTGCCTTTACTGTTTTTCAACATAGTCCTGGAAAAGTTAAGCAGAGCAATTAGACAAGAGAAAGAAATAAAAGGAATAAGGATAGTAAATGAAAAAGTTAAATTATCATTATTTGCAGATGACATGATACCCTACGTAGAAGACCCCAAAAACTCAACCAAAAAAGCTGCTAGATATAATAAGCAAATGCAGTAACATAGCTGGATACAAAGTCAACATTCAAAAATCAATAGCCTAACTATATGTGAATAACAAACTCACTGAGAGAGAAATAGGAAAACCACACATTTCGTGATAACATCCAGAAAAATGAGATACCTAGGAATCAATATAATGAAAGATGTAAAAGAGCACTACACTGAAAACTACAGTATGCTGAGGAAGGAGATTGAAACAGATATCAAAAAATGGAAAGATACCCATTGCTCTTGAGTAGGAAAAAACAATATAGTGAAAATGGACATACTTCCAAAATTGCTACACACATGTAATGCACTTGCCATCAAAATTCTAATAGCATACCTCACAGAATTAGAGAACACAGTCCTACAATTGATTTGGAACCTGAAGAGACCTAGAATAACAAAGGTAATTCTGGGCAAAACAAGCAGCATAGGGGGCATCACAATTCCTAATGTGAATTGTACTATAAAGCTACTGTGAGAAAAACAGTGTGGTACTGGCAAAAAAAAAACAGACCTAAAGATCAATGAAACAGATTAAAAGATATAGAAAAAACCTCAGACTTACTCAGCCACCTTATCTGTGACAAAGGAGTCAAACACATTCACTGGCAGAGCGTCTTTAATAAATGATGCTGGAAAAATTGGCTCTGCACATGCTGAAGATTAACACTGGACCCATATGTTTCACCTTGCACTAAACTAAATCCAAAATGGATCAAGGATCTATATATTAAAACAGAAACATTAAGTTTGCTAGAAGATAGAGTAGGTAAATCTCTTGAAGACATTGGTGTAGACAAAGACTTTATGAATAAAACCCTGGTCACACAGGAACTTTTATAAAGAATCAACAACTGGAATGTCATCTTATTAAAAAGTATTTTCACAGCATGAGAAACCACCAACAGTGTGAAAAGACAACCCACAATGTGGGAAAAAATGTTTTCCAGCTGTTCCTCAGAAAAAGGATTACTGTCAAGAACATATAAAGAACTAAGAAGTTAGATTCCCTAATTTAAAGACCTAGTCCAAAAATTTGCATCTGAGATAAATACACATTTCTCAAATGAAAAAATACAAATAGCAAATAACTATGTGAAAAAAAGTTCAACATCATTACTTATTCAAGAGATGCAAATTAAAACAACACTGAGATTCCATATCACTCCAAAAAGAATGGCCATCATAAAAAAATAAAATAATAACAAATGCTGGCAGAAATATGGGGGAAAAGACACCCTTCTGCACTATTGGAGGGAGTGTAAACTAGTGCTACTACTATGAAAATCAGTGTGGTGGTTCCTCAGAAAATGAGGATTGAAGATCCCAAAATTTATGATAGCTAAGTCTTGGAAACAACTCATCAATCAAGGAATGACTAAAAGATGTGGTCTTTTTGTATAATGGAATAATACTCAGCCATAAAGAAGGATACACTTGAGACATTTTTAGGTAAATGGATGAAACTTGAGACCATACTCATAAGTGAAATAAACCAGAGGCACATGTGTAAACATCATATTGTCTCCCTAGTGTGAAAAGCTGAAAAAGTAAATAAAAGATCCAAAATGTAAAAGAGATGCTGTAAAATGGGAACAAATCTCAAAAGGAGAGAGAAAGTAGGATGGGGGAATAGGGAAAAGAAGGAAAAGCAGATATATGAGATAGATGGCAGATAGATAAGATAAGCTAGTTAAGATATTTATACTAGTAGTATCTACTAGTTCATTGAAAGGAAAATATGTGTAATATTGTTGGACAGTTAAATGCTGATATCTTGTACTCTGAGTAACTAATTTAGAGATAATGATACACAGTGTATTAACCATTGTTACCCTCTTTATTATCTTGTTTTGAAATTTTGGATTTTTCTCCTCTTTAAAAAAATTTTAAAACCCATCACATTCCTGTACACAAACATCAAATTCAATGAAAAGAAATTAGTGAAACTACACTGTTCACCACAGCATCCAAAAAAACCGAAATATTTAGAAATCAATCTAACAAAGGAGGTAAAGGGTATATACACTAAAAATTACAGTGTATAGAAGGTGAAAATATGTTATGACAGCGTAAAAGGAGTGTGAAGAGGGTACCAGAAAGTGGAACATGATCCCTTATTCATGGAGAGGAAGAACCAACATAGTGAAAATGGCCATACTTCTTAAGTTGTCATATGATTTAATGAAATCCCAATCAAATTACCATTAGCTAGTCCCACAGAACTAGAAAAAGCATTTTTAAAATTCATTTGGAATTAGAAGAGACCTAGAATAGCAAAAACATCTCTCGGGAACAAAAGCAAAGCAGGGGGGCATCAAAATCCCTGAGTTGAAATTATGCTACAAAGCTATTGTGATAACAGCATGGTACTGGCATAAAAATAGCCATGAGAATCAATGGAACAGATTAGAGACACAGGAACAACTTCAAACACATACAGCCACCTTATCTTTGACAAAGGGACTAAGCATACTCCTTGGATAGAAGATAGCTTCTTTAATAAAGGGTGCTGGACAAACTGGCTTTCCTTATGCCAAAGACTAAAACTAGACCCATGTCTCTCACCATGAACTAAACTAAAGTCAACATGGATCAAAGATCTAATGCATTGGACGAGAAATTAGGTCATCTCTTGAAGACATAGGTGTAGCCAGAGTTCATAAACAAAACCAAGACCACATGGGAAATATTTCAAAGAATTAACAATTGGAATCTTATAATATTAAAAAGCTTTTGCCCAGCAAAAGAAATCAACAGAATATGAATGCAACCCACAGAGTGGGAAAAAATCTTAGGCAGTTGTCCCTCAGACAAATGACTTCTATGTAGAATATAGAAAGAACTGAAAATAATCAGGTCCTCCAGTTCAAAGACCCAATCCAAAAATGGGCATCTGAGATGAATAAGCACTTCTCAGATGAAGAAATACAAATGGCTTATAAATATATGAAAAAAATGTTCAATATCGTTTGTCATTTGAGAGATGCAAAATCAAACAAAACTGCGGTTCCATCTCCCTTCAGAAAGAATGTCTACTATCAATAATTCAACCAATAACAAATGCTGCAGGGGCTGTGGGGGAGAAAGGAACCCTTCTACATTGTTGGTAGAAGTGTGGACTGGTACAATGACTGTGGAAATTAGTGTAAGGATTTCTCAAAAACCTAGGATGAGAGGTCTCATTCAACTCAGCTATCCCCATTCTGGGTATTTTCATTGAAGAATTCAAAGCATACCACAGCAATATATGTCAAACTTTAGACTTTTATAGATAAGTGGATGCAACTAGAGACCATGATCATCATGAGATAAATCAGACTTCCATGTGTAAGCACTGTATTGTCTCCCTAGTGTGAGGAACTAAAAGAGTAAATAAGATCCAAAATGCACAGCAGGTATTGTAAAATGAGAAGAAATTGTTCAAAAGGAAAAAGGAGCTAGGATGGGGGAAATGGGAAAGGGAGAAAGGGAAGAGAGCAAAGCACAAAGTCCAAGATAGTTATACTAGTCATTTCTCTTAGATCATCAAAAAGAAAGGTTTGTGTGAATAATATTTGGAAAAAATTTTAATCTCATATCTTGTACTCTGATGAACTACTTTAAAGATAACAATACTCAATGTATTAACTATTGTTATTCTCCTATTATTTTGTTATGAAATATTATTTTCTTTTCCCCATAAAATAAAAGTATCTAATTAGTCTGGCATATATTTTTCTTTTGTTAATAAAAAAGATAGATACTGTCATAAGATGAAAGAAAGGGTTAGCACATTAATGTAAGTATTTCATGATATGACTAGATAAAATGGCTTTTAATTACCTTGTTAAATAATACATATAAAATCTGAAATAAACCTTACCAATTTTACCTAAAGGCTTAATCCTAGGTATGTGGAATATTTTGGTGGTCTCAAATATACTCCATTAACCTCACAACTTCAGCACTTCAAAGTTTTTCTTTTTGTCTAATGACCTGCCTCAAGGATGAGTGTTGGAAGTAGTTGAAAAGAACTCCTTATAGTTAAATGCATGAAAAATCTGGATTCTGTATTCAATATGTCTTCACCTTATACTGTTTGCTTTGCTCTACTGACATGGCCTCAAATTAATGCTTTCTTTTACAATAGTAGGAAGCTGTAAGAGATAAAATTTTAAGGAGTAATTATTTATTTGCCCAGTACAAGTTTTTCACCTGTATTAGATTTATCTATGAGATAAGGAAAGATAAGTTCTATGTTGGTTTATAGTTCCTTAAATTATCTTCTTAGACTGATATTTCATAGTGACTTTATTTTCAGAGGACTTGGGATGCGCCTTTCTTCTGTGAAGCAGGACGGAAGGGACAGGGAGAGGACGTAGAAAAGGGGACTCTGCCTTAGGCTGCTCCCACACTTCACTCTCAGATCAGCTTTAAGAGAAGAACACGTATGATGTTGGATATACAAGAACTGCTACTCTTAAAACTGTCTTTTCCCTTCATTCCTTTTAATATTTCTGCGTGATAAGGGTTTGCCCACTTGTGTCTGTTTTCTGACAAATAAGGAATATTGTAGAGTCAGGGGTTGAAGACAACTGAAACTATTTCTAACTTGCCAGGTTTGTGCTCCTCAATAAACAGATGCATAAATGAATGAATTGTTAGTTTACATGTACGAGTACATACACACGTGTTTTACTTCATTCCATAGTTGCCTTTATAGTTGGGCAACTTATAAGGGAAATGAAAATTTGTGCTTATGGTTTACTTAGGTGCAAATGCAACATAAGATGACTGTGTTTAATAGTTTATTGTAGTTTTTTCCTATCTACAGACTATAGTTCCTTTATGATCCACATATATAGTATATATATATATTCTGTGTGTGTGTGTGTGTGTGTGTGTGTGTGTGTGTGTGTGTGTGTATATATATACAGCCTATAAACTAACTATTGAGCTCTGAAAAAGCCTGGCTAATGCATTCAGTCATTAAAGCTCAGGCTATTAGTGCTTATCTCCTATAGGTCAAATCAGAGCTCAACCATTTAACTAGCTGTGGATGCTTAAGAAATTTACTTCCTTTTCTGATTCTCAGTTTTTTCATCTGTAAAATATGAACTACATATTTAATTATTCATTCATCCATAACATTTAGTAAGCCAAAAATGCTCCTTAAGAATAACAAAGACTCCTTGTTATTCTGATGTTTGCATTCTGGATATAATTGAGAGAAAATAAAGTGGAATACTTCAGGATTACTTGTACTAATCTTGTTAACATCATGATCAAATTTTTCCTGTCTATTTAAAAATATGAGAAAGCTTTTGTTGCTAAAAACTAATCTGTCCAGCAGCTAGCATGTAATTTTGTTTTTAATGGAAAGTAGAAAATGTATTCATTTTATAAGATAAAATTAGATGAGAATCAATTCTAACTGGAATGAGAATTTCATGATATGATTTGATGTAATGGATTTTAACTACCAACATAGATTTTCACTAAATCAGACACCCTAGAAGCCCAAATTGTTGTTTCTACTGTAGGAAATCACCCTCTAAAAATACAGCAGAGAACATGGAATATGTGAGAGGAGAAATTATCATTAGGATTTTTAGAAAGTGCTTTGATATTTTTTGGGACAAAGAGATAATATGTTTGCCCTAGATTAAACACAGTAAATTTCTTGCCCAGACACATCTCTTGTAAAAATGCTGAAAAAGGTGATACATAGATTTTCCAGAGTCTCCAAACTGTAGTTTGTTGGACGCCCCTAGTGGCCTTGGGATAAGCGCTTGGCCCCCTTTCAGAGGTGAGGTCCTTAGGTGCCTGGGGGAATGTCTTCGAAGGGGACCGTGGGGCTTCAGTCTATTTCTGTTCTTTTGCTTCTTGGCTCTGAGGTAAGCGGTTCACTCCACTGCAGTTCTCACCATTGCCGTTGCCGTCCGGCCGCCCCACCAGAGGCCTAAAAGCCCTAGGCTCCCAGGCTTGCACTGGAACTTCTAAAACTACGTGCAGGCCGGGCTCGGTGGTGCACACTGCTAATCTCCTCTACTCATGAGGCTGAGACTGAACTGCATGTTCAAAGACAGTCTGCGTTATTGGCAAGAACTGGATCAAAATTAAAAATAGCCAAACCTGGAGATGCACCTCAGTGGCAGAGAGTACTCAGATTCAACCTGCAGTACAGAGGGAGGTGGTGGTAGGGGGGCCAGCGTTAACCTTTCTGTTTGTAATTATTCTAGGTAATTGTTATAGTCCAGATGAATTCGCTGTGCAGACCAGTGGGCACACAATTGGTGATAACGAGCAGCAATATCGGACATGGTGAGGAATGGCTAAAACCGGAGAGCAGAGATAAGCCTGGAGGGTTCCTAACATGCTCCGTATTGTTCAGATTTAACAGTCCCGGAACCACTTATTCCCACACCTCAACGTCTTAACGTGAAAACCTTCGATTTCCCATTCACCTCCACATCGGACGTGTCAGTGGACTCTGCTCTTCATAGTGACAAGTGATCCAAGTCTCTTCCTGTAGCTCCACCATCTTTTAAAGCCTTGGGGTCTGACACTTCCTTCTCCACAGCCAGAGGGTAGACGGGAAGGATGAGAATCTAGAGTCTCATTCAAGTGTTTAGGGGCCAGTCTCAGACAGGGCACATCACTCAGGTGCACATGAAATTCCCAAACTGGGCTCTTCGCTCTGCCTTCAAGGAACTAGAAACAAGCTAGAAACAAGCTAGAAACAAGCCAGAAACAGTGAAAGAAGAGGACATAGACGTTGGGGAAAAGCTGATTGTGTTCTGCCTATCTGCCATAGAAATGCAGAGATTTTGTTTACATTCACACATCTTCCCTGATTTGGTAATGATACTGTTTTACAAATGTTTTTGTTATATTTACCCTTTATTTTTCTTAATAATAATTGGTAATTATTTATGTATTATTCATACCAGGACAATCTGCATAACCTGATATACTTACTGACTTAATACTAGTGTAAATAAATTGAGTTAATTTTCATAAGAATAAGTTCCACTTAATTGCATTTAAATCCAATTTCCTAGAAAAGAAATTCACAAATGTGAAGTATGGTTTCCCATGTTACCCAAATAAACAAGGATCAATATCTTGAGATTGATAGTAAACAACAATAAATTTCATAATAAAACTAAAATCTCCTAGACCTTACAAACGAATCACTACCTTTATGAGTGCAACCATATAAATCTTATGATGACAAAATTTAACTGGAAAGGATGTTCACTTGAATCTTACTGATAGTATGTCTTAACATCTTCCAAGTTATCTGGTATATAAACATTGTTTAGCTATCTGTTCTGTTATTTAACAAGATACTAAGTCCTGGGTGGTTGTGTCCTAATTTTTAAACACTTATGTCAAGAAATTTAAGTTTATTATTCCTTCAAAACTCTGTTTATTCAAACTCAGGGCTTGTCATCTCTACTTTAATTTATTCTTCATTAAAGCCCATGGGGATTGAATATTTTTATCTCCTTTGCTATTAGTGTTTTTGTTGTAAGAGAACTTGGGCCAATGCTGCTGGTCAAAAATTCTGGTACATGCTTATTAGCAGATTCAGGACATCTGGAGCTGAACACCCAACTTTTCGCTTCCGTATAATTAAATAAATCAAGACCGCATTGTTATGCTGTCAGAGTTACAGTTCACTGGAACACAGTTAAACTATAATAAGTGCTATGGCAGTGGCAAAACGCGGCACCTATTATACTTAGAAAATGCTCCCTGAAGGAATCTGGGCACAAGGACCTGAAGGCTAGTGGGAGTTATCAAAGCACAGCATTAAGAGCCGGTCTCGGAAAATGGAGCAATGTATGTAAATGGAGGTGGTGGGAACAATAACGAGACTAAAAATCCAAGGGACGGGGTAGGGCCTGTGGTAAGAGATGAATAAGGACAGCCGAAGAGAGGCTCAAACATGATGAGACCTATAAGCTAGGTGAAGATATTTGGAATTTATTTGGGGTAAATTAGGCAAATAAAGCTATCTTCCGAATTCCTCTTCCATCTCTGCCACACAGTCTATTTCATGGGTTATAATTTGGTATAAATGCTTCTGTGAGTTTTCCCAATATACAGTCGAGCTTATATTGCCTCCACTGCCATTACTGTACCATGTGGATGGCCTTTCTGGGTATTTACACCTTTAATTACACTTGCTGAGTTCAGTTCCCATTTTTGTTCTACATATTGAGCAACCTAGAATCACATCAGATCCTGTTTAAACCTTAGCCATGGAGCTATCTGAAACTTAATTTGAACTTTATTACTTTGCAGCTTCTGGACCATTCCATCTCTATTTTCTTATCAGTCCATGAAAATCCATTTCTACTTTCCTTTCCCAAGGTAAGCTGATGCTAAGGAAATTTTGATGGGAGAATATTAACCTCTAGGCAACAACAGTTACACACACACACACACACCCCATTACCTGTTTAAAAACCTTAGGTGATTTTCTGTTACTCTAAGGGTAAATCCCACATCACTTCTATGTAGCTTATGAAACACTAAATATGACACTATTACATCCTGACCACGTTTTCATTTGGCCATCAGTCGCTACAAATGTGTGAGGTGGGAAGGGGCAGAGAGAACAAAGAAGCAAGAGAATGTTTTGGGCAGATGTCCCAGCATATAAAAATAGCTAGAGATGAAAAAGAAAGAAGCACACAATCACCTGAATCTCTGCAAAAGATTAAAGCCATTTTCCAACACTGTTTCCTCTGCCTGGAACACTTTTCTGCCTCATTCTCTCCTAACTTAGCCCTGTCTACACCTGACATTTTAGCTTTAGATTTTTAGATCCAAGCAGCATTGTTTATGTGTATTTTTAAGAGGTGAAGGGAAAAACCTGCCTACAAAAGTGAAAACATCTATATCCGCATCTTCCACAAATTTTATTCAAATTATCAGAAGTAAAATGTTAGCAGTTCACTTGCACTTCGGTGATTCTTTATTTTAAATTTATCATGATGTCTATTTGTGATAAATTATACAAATGTTACTTTTAATAATATTTGGGCAGTAAGATATAGATTTAGGAGTTTTAAAGAAAACAACAAGTAAAATGTGTTTAACAGTTACTTATGACAAAACCAAATCCTAGGCTAGTCTTTCCTTTGTTATTGTAAATGTTCTCACTTTGCTCTGCATAATTATTTTGGCTTTTGTAGACATGGAAGAATTTATGTATCATAATTACAACTTAACTGGAAACATAATTCTTTAATTACCAGAAATGCACTTACAAAATTGGATTGCAAGTTTATTTTCCTTCTACAGAATCATATAGCATACTTGTGCACGTAGCACTGCTAATATCCATTGGGATTTTATATGAAGCAAGCAATGAAAAACTATATACCAAATTTTCTGAAAAAGCTCATAGTGTGTAGTCCTAAAGAACCCGTTTCTGCTAGATGTGGTGGTGTGTACTATAATTCAGGGAGGTTGAGGCAGGAGGATCACAAGTTTTAGCCTAGTTTGGCCAACTTATTGGCCTAGTGATCTCTGTCTCAAAATGAAAAATACAAGGAAAAAATGAGCTAGAGATGTAGTTTGCTGAGAAGGCCTTGGGTACAAATTCCAGTATGTCCCCCCTGCCCAATTATTTTCTGTGAGACTTCTTGTTTCTTTAAGTTAAAATTTAATTCTATTATGGCTTATGCTTACAGATGACAGGAAAGGTTAAGTCCCTAAATCATCAAATCTCAGGAAGAGGAATTATACAGGAATCCCAAACCATTTAGTTGAGGTTCTACCACTTCTAATGTTTATTTATTTATTTTAATTTTTTTTTAACTGCTTAGTTTTTTTCCAGTTCCGGGAATAACTCACGACCTTGCACTTGCCAGGCTGGCATTTGTGCCACTGGGCTCTATCCCCGGCCCCTACCACATCTGTTGTTGTCAGTACAGCGGTTTCTTTGTTTTTATTTAATAGTTTCCTATTATAGAGAAATTTCATGGGAAAAAAACATGATCTTGAATTTGATGAAACTAAAGGAGGCTATATTTTGGTGTGGAAGTCAGAGAGAGAGAGGGATATCTCTAAAGTCACTGATCTTTTATCTCTAAGTTCTTTTGTAAGCAGCTTGCATGCATTGGCCTAGGGCAACCATTATGTGTATTCCAGCTGGAAAAATGATTATCAGTGTGACACAGTGAATTAGTTCAGGATATTTGCCCATGTTGAAATATTTTTAGTTTCATTGGGACCACTACACTATTCTCCAGCCTTAAAAAGTCCAAAATGTTGTTCGAGATGTGTAAAATGTTGTTCTTGGTGGTTTGTACCTTGTAGTTCTCTAAAGTAGAATTGGAAAGGCAATTGGCAAAGACTAAAAATGTTAGAAAATGTAAATTCTTGTCTAGTGAATAGGCAAAGCTACAATATAGGATAATTAGATTTAGTGTAAAATCCAGTCTAGATTGCACTGTCCATAAGATCCTTCATGATCTATCTATACTTATCTCTCAATTTGTACTTCTCAACATGTAATGTTCTCCAACATCGCTTGTACACATGCTACTACATACGTATAAAACTGGCTACAACCAGAAACCTTCCACTTGTTCTTCGCTTGGTGCCTCTAAGATTCTTTTCCCCCAAATAATCACATGGCTGACTCCTGCTTATAATTTACACCTTAGTTTAAATATTACCTCCTTAAGAAAGTCATTCATTACCATTTACTTTATTGCAGCTCAGTCATTATCCAAAACACCATGGCTCTTTGATAAACAGCCTAGTGGAAGGAGCGAGTCTATTGATCTTTCTGTAGTGTATCAGAAGCATCTGGGACAAGTGAGGGTCTAGGAAGGCAAGCATCATTGGGAAGGTTTGGAAGAAGTCAGACACAATTTAACCATGGCTTCTGTAAACTAATACCAGGAACACAACTCCAAGCTACAAAGTTATTCCTAAGTACTACAGGTGATTTATTTAGTAAGTCACTCCTTGGGCTAGTGCATTTGGATATTGCATTGATCATTTTAGAATAGTAACTTTTAGTTTTCATTGCTTTCAGGCTGTTGATGCCCATAACTTAGTCCAGTTAGTGCTGGATTTAACTTTTATAATCATAACTTCTTATTATTTTATTGCAGGTTCAGTTCACTACAATGTGTTAGTCGTAACATAGCACATGGAGAATTGTATTGACTCTTTGAATTCAACAGCCAGACATTATTAATAATTGAGGCACAATTATTATTCTTTGGTTTGTATTGAAACTTGAATCTTAACATGAATATTTTAGAAAGATAAGTACATAAAGTGACGCCCCCTAAAATTTATAGATGTGCTTTGCAAAAGTACTATAACTTTTGCTTTTCCTGTAGGTAGTCATAGAATATTTATTTTTTAAATGTATTTTGTGAAGTGAAGGTATCTTGATTTGTTTTATTGTTAAAAACATAACACTACAAGTGGTGTAACTTGTAAAGAAAGGAGACTTATTTTAACTCATAGTTTTATTCAACATTAAAGCTCCGAATCTGTTGTTAGTTTTCTTGATGGCAGAATCCTAAGGTGACACGGGGTTCCACACAGTGAGATATAGGGAGCCCACAAAAACTTAGACAAAATGGTTTTTATATCAGGTCTTTTCTCAGAAGAACCATTCCTTCATCAGTGCCTAAATCTGTGCATGCGTGTGTGTGTGTGAGAGAGACAGAGAGAGAGAGAGAGAGGGAGAGGGAGAGGGAGAGGGAGAGGGAGAGAGAGAGTCCATTCATGGCACAGAGAAGAGCCCTGATTATCTCTTAAAGATCCATCTCTGAAAGGTCCCACCTTTTTTCATATCCCATAATGGAGATTAAATGGATTGTGGATGGTACAAACCATAGCACAAGATGAATTTAAGGGGCCAGGGTTATAGCTCATTGGCACTGTGCCTGCCTGGCTAGATTAAGATTCTGAGTTAGATTCCTGGTACCAAAAACAAAAATATGAATTAGAAGTTCAGTAGGAAAAATATTGAGTAAAAACACTCTCTAGGTGATCAACAATCAGGGAGAAAACATATGAGGTCAGTATTCTCATTTTTTTATATTCTACAATTCCCTTTTCAATGGCATCATCCTCAAAAACACACATGCACACATATACAGACAATATATTACTAACTTGATTATTCATTCAACTAACTTGTATTAAGAAGTATTTATTATATGCTAGCACAGTGTAAAGCATGGCGACACTCAAATGAGGCTATTGACCTGCAGGGGCCCACGGTCTTCTGAGTGAAAGGGATTGCTGAAGGAGTAATACCCATGTAATACATTCTGTAATGCGGGTGTGAAAGGGGCAGGACAAAAACAAGAGTCATTCTGCTCACTGAAGGCAACAAATACACCCAAAAGAAAATAGATGATTAAATCCTGAAGGGGATTTTGAAACGTTGTCAAGGTGCTGGCCCTGCAGTTAGAAGAAGGTACAGTGGAGACCCAAGCAACAGGGTTGTCAGAGGATTGCGAGAAACCAGGCAGAGTCTGAGCACAAGTTTATGACTGTGCTAATGTACAAAGTGTGGGAGAGCACAGCATGGAGAGCTCTTTGGAAACACTGCTGACATGTGGGTGTACATGCCTGTGCTAGAACCCTTTCTTATACAAGGACTTAATAGCCTTGGTCCCTGCCCATGTTTGTAGCAATCTGTAGTTTTATGCAAAACCAGAGGTGCTCCCACATTTGGTAGCCATTCTTGAAGATGGTCACCATTCATCTAGATTCATGTTGCTCACTTCCTTGTACAATCTGCTCCCACTTGGTACCTTGGTTGGTCCATGTGACCAATAGCACAGAGGTAACAAACCCCTTTGGAGGTAGAGTTACACAAGGTAGTGTGATCCCACTGGTCTCTCTCTCTCTCTCTCTCTCTCTCTCTCTCTCTCTCTCTCTTTCTCTCTGTCTCTGTCTCTCACACAACAAATACACACACATACACACACACACCACTCTAAGGGAAGCCCGGTGCCCTGTCTGCTGAGCAGCATTCCTGTCAACAGCCACATGAAGAATGAGTCTAGAACCAAATACTCCTCCCCATTCAGATAACAGGTGCTGTGGCCAACAACTTGACTCCTATCTCAGTAGAGCCAGAGCTGCCATCCCGGCTTCTTGATCTATACGACATAATAAGCATCTTTTGTTTTATGCGTTTGAGTTATGGAATACCTTGATAGTAACAGGAATGCACTATGATTTGCAAATGCCCTGCAGCGGGGAGCACAGATATGAAGTAAAACCTGAAGCTCTGTGTTAATGCTTTGAACTTGAGGCAGTGGGGAGTCGTTGGTGGAAGTGGGGGAAGAGAATGGTACAAGTGATTATGGTTTAAAATGACTGCATTTTCTTTGAACATATATTTTTCCAAGTCCCTCCTTGATTTCTCACTATCGTTTGTTCGTCTGCCTCTAAAAGGCTTAACAGACTGCATGACAGGTGTTGATTTATTGTCCTCCGGACTACACTGTGATCCTCATAAGAACAGAGATGGATTCTTACTATTTTAGAAAATAATTCTTTTTGTTCTTGGATTCCCGCTGAGCACAGTGTTAGTCACTCATTAAACATTGGCTGATTAATCAAGTGATAGGAGTTTACAAAAAAAAAAAAAGAACCTTGAAGGCAAGACACTGGGTTAGTGGGATGTTACATAAGCTCACTGGGAAGGTGACAAAGGAAATATACTGTAAGGTTGCCAACATTTCACACACATTTATGGTTATCTTCGGAAGTAGAACTATGATGACCATTATTAAAACGTCTTTGTACCACCTCCTAGTGTACTGGCAGGGATACAAGGTAGCAACATTAGGAGATGGAATATTCTGGCAGGCTCCAGTAATATTATGTGAGGGTCATTGTTAGAAAACAACAATAAGAAAAGAACACAGAGTAAACTGAAAAAAATTAATGGTTTTCTTGCTCTTTCAAATATTATGAGTTGTTTTCTTTTAATAATAAATGTATAACTGGTTTACAAACTGTTTCAACTGGAATAAGCAGTAAAATACTTGGTATCTATGTATAGTTCTAAGTATATAGAAGTAAAGAAAGATGAATGAGTATGAAAAGGTACAGGAGTATTTTAATTTTTGTAAAAAAAAAAGCACAAGTGCAAGAAAATTACAAAGAGATGCCAAACACTTTATTGGAAATTCTGAATAGACCCTGGACCTCTAGATGAAATTTATAAATGTTTCTCATTAATACAAATATCTTAAAGTATAAATAATTGCTGAACTTTAAGCATAGGCAAGAAAGTATATCAAGCCTCAACAATAAAGGTATCATGAGTCACGTAAGCATTCCATCCTTTAGAATAAGGGAGGAAGGTGTCCAGAGGTTCTTTTGTGTTCGTTTCTTCATATCATTTTCTGGTCACTCATGCTGAGTAGTATTGTGTAGTGTGGCAGGAGGTTTGGAACTGTACAAATAGGACCAGAGAGAAACTGCACGGCTAACTGTTGCATTAAAATAATCTCAAAATGCGCACAGGTAGTCATATTTTTTTTCTTTTCTAGAGTGCTTCCTATAAATAAATGCGATATCTAATTCCGTGTTTTACCTAAGTAAAACCGTTTCTTTTTCTTTGTTTTTCCTTCAGTTTAAAGCTGTATTTTAATTGAAATCTTTGTGTTCTGTTGAAGTCCAACAATTGTTGCCCAATTCCTTTTATGTAAGAGTGGATCTCATTTGGTTTATAAAACTGGTTTTAAGTTTTGTTTTCTACTTCAATTTCATAACTACCCACCTCACTGCTCACACACACACGCGCGCGCGCGCGCACACACACACACACACACACACACACTGAGAAACAATAATTAGCTACTAAATTACTGTTAGGACATTAACTTTATTTTATTAAAAATACTATAACAGAAGATATTCCTCTTCCTTTTCACGAATTCTTATAATAATAAGAGATCACCCCTTACATACGTAAGGTATTATAAGTTTATAAGTACAGTGCTCTTAGTTTAGGAATATGAAATAGAAATAGTGTAAGTCCTCAGGAATTATCTGCACAGAAGAATTAAAGTGCACTCCTAATGATTTCATTAAAATATTTATTACTTTTATTGTCTCTTCACAAGTGCACTGAGGAGACATTTTGTTTCTCAATGATAAACCACTATGCAGAGGCGAAAAACTAAACAAGGATCTGTAAAACTGATTAGAACCATTTGCTGAGGTTAGAAATATTTGCTCAGGTTGCTCTCAACGTTTTTCACATAGAAGCTATTAAACATTTACTTAAGTAGAAATACATTTTAGTTTATTATTCCATAATTTTTTTAAAAAAAAGACTTGTGAATTACTCCTGAATCTTGTTTTTTTAAAATTTGGCTAAAAAGAAAAGTGAAGCTGTTAACTAAGTATGTCCCATGCATTGGAACGTTTTGAAATACTTCTTCTACTGTCTTTCTTCTCCTTGGCTTTGCTGCAATAGTTGTGTGGGTAAAGAGAAGCACATTTTAAAATTGGAGTTTACGATTTCATTAGAGACAATATTTAATCTTAAAAGCTTTAAAACAATTTTAAAACATACAAACCAGTATATTTTCTAGAAATGTTTCACTAAATCAGAGTAAGTGCGCAGTGCCCCTTTAGGCTGATTTCTTCTCAGCAATCTCACCACGTACCTGCTATACAGATGAAGTGTGCTGTGTGAACACATCCACTTGCCAAGTTTTTATGATATCCAAGAAATAAGAATTATAAGAGCCATAAGCAGAAAAACAAACAAGCCCCCCAAAGACCTATGTAATAGTTCTCCTACTTGTAGTCAGATATGTGGTTCTTAAGAAATGTTGGTAAAAATGTGAATTATGTGGCCAGCAGACATATGAGCAAAAAAATCCATATGCAAAAATTCTCTTCTGTTGACTCCTCCCTCTCCCCTCCCCTCCCCTCCCCTTCCCCCCCTTGCCCTCCTTACTCCCCTCCCAGCCCCTCAGCCCCCCCTTCTCTCT
>PVLD010009729.1:0-22186 GCA_004027595.1 Dinomys branickii | reverse complement strand
AATATTTGCTAGAGCATTTATCACTTTGAAGAGCATATTAATTGGACCATTATTTACATCATACAAAATAAATAAGATGCATTTAAAAGATAGTGTGAACACTGATTGCGACTACCCTGTCCCTCAGAGAGTATAATTTTACTCTCTGAAATTGTACAAACATTACATACATGCTTAAATGAAGATAACGTCTTTGGAAATGTTTTGATTGCAAATTTAAGGCATATTGAGGAAACTGAATTTGTTGGCAGTTGATTATTCAGAGGATTGATCTTGGGCTTCACCACTATCCTAAAATAGCTTGGCTTGCTACTGCCCTTACGCTAAGAAACCCAACAGTTACCCGAATATAAGCCCCACAACCACTCTGTAAAGTAACCTTATCAGCCTTGGATTACAGATGCAAAAATTGTAGCAAGGAAAGCCAATAAAATTTCCAAGTTTTTACACCTAGTAAAATGCAGAGGGAGACTCAATGTATAATGACTTTAAACTTTGTAATATGCTTAGTAGCCAATCACCAGGTTTTCAGTGACTTACAGGCCAACAGTTTCCCCTAGGCTCTGACCTGGTACACCTGGCCTGCAGAGAGGCAGTTTTCAGGCAGTTTTCCAGTCCTACTGCTCTCTTCATATTGTGTGCATGACATTAAGCCCAACCCAGACTCTTCAACTTTGCTGGACTGTGGATTCATTCATGCCCTTCATTTGGCTCCAAATGGACCCTATGTTAGCAATCTAGTCCACACAGTGACTTATAGAATCAAGATGATATGTTGATGAGTCTGCAGTAAGTGGTTTCCTCCAACATCAAGATCTAATTTTGCCTTATACATTTTTTAAATCCACTCTCTTGTTATTAAACCCAAATCTTCATTCTGAACTTTCAAAGGAACCCAGAGTCTTCGAAGCCTAAGACAGTCCAGATTCTAAGGAAGTAATCCATTTTCCTCTCCAGCAATAGTCACATTCAGCTTCCTCTCTCTTTTAAGTCATATACCCACACAGATTCAAGTTCCTCTGGTCTCTCACTTGCTATCTCTGTCTCTCCAGTTCCCTTCATCATGTTGGCTTCCCCAAGCCCACATTCCTGCCCTCTTTGGTTCTCTTTCAGTTGGGTTACTCAAGGGAGAAGGGATGATGGCTTAAGCCATCACATTCTATTGAAAGTCTAAAATCCTTTTTTCTAAAAAAAAAAAAGGAAGATAATCAGCAATGTAGGAAAATCGTGGACTTTGGAATCAGATTTCCCCACTTATTCAAGTCATGGAATGGAGAGAAAATGATCTTTGTACACTTCTGGAGTGGCAGGGTTGGAGTGGGCCGGATCACTTCAGAGGGGCAGTGCTGAGTATCAGAGTTCTCAGGTAATTCCAGGTATCCTGACGCTGAAGTGCTAAGGATCAAAAAGGCTTAGTTCTGAGTAGCTTGTAGCTTTGTGGGCTGGAGCAATTTAGTCTATCTCTAAACTCCATTCATAGACTTGAGATTATAACTTCCATTTCTTAGTACTCTTTTGAGAATCACAAGAACTGTAGTATTTTGGAAGTTCTGAGCTCGATCTGTACATGTACAGAGGACCACCGACCAATCGCCTGGTCCTTCTTTTGTGTGTCCACCAAGAAACCACACCTTACACGGTGCAGATGCTCACACACCTCTTAAATGAATGATTAAAGTGTACAGCATTGGAATACGGTGTGCACCAGAGAGGAGCATTAAACAAAGTACTGGAAAGGAGGAGGGTCAAAGGACGCCAGGGCTGGCCCTGTCTTTTGTCGTCAGATATCCTTTGATTTGAGAATTTGGGAGGAGGGAAGTATATTATAGAGTCAGGGAAAGGTGCATGCTGTGCCTCTCAGTTGAAAGGAAATAGCTGAGGTGGTTATTTAACGCCCCCCCCCCTTTTGCTTCGGCTCTCAGTCAGTTCTGCTTAGCCATTCTCTCTGCACTGTTCTCTTCCTGCAGAATCTTTTGTTTACAGCTGCTCAGGTTCTGACCCTTCCCAGGGTCAGGGCATTCCCCTCCTCACCTCAGATGGGGAGGGTGCATATCTTTACGGGGAAGACTGCAAACATTGTCACACCAGGGCAGAATGTGTTTGGCATAATATTAAGGCAAACGATTTCATCTGAATTTAATTAAAGCGTATAAAACAGCAGAGCTTGAAAAATGGAAAATCCAGATCGTAATTCATACCACCTTTTCCTTTCAATCTGCCCAGCTCCCCACCCCCTTCTGAATTTTTCTTTTCTTTTGCTTTGAACACCTTACTGGAGATATAATTCACACATCACACAACTCCGGCCTTTAAAGCGCACAATACAACGGTGTTTAGTCTGTTCACAGAGTTGCGCAACTTCACCACGATCAATTTTAGGATATTTCAACATCCAAAAAAGAAATCCATAGCCGTGTTTTGTTTTCTCCTTAGGAAAAAAAATGGGGGGACACAGAAACCCAAAGGGGAAATTCGAAGGTAGTTAATTCCAGCTCCTGTAGGGAGTGCAGACACAGGCGAGCCCCCATCCCCGTGGGGCCACCTTCTCAAGGGCCCGTCTTCACTACTCCTAGCGCGCCCCAATCTGTCCTGCAACCTCTTTCCACTCCTCCCACCTCTCAGCTGTCGGGAAGTCCTGGAGCAATCGTTGCTCTAGAGCGCTTTGTGTTTTTAGTAACCTGGAACTCAGCTGAGTGTTAAATAAACGCGTGCATAAAAAACTAAAAGTAGGAAATCAGCGGTCTTGCTGCAGCGCTCAGGGCTGTGGATTCGGGTGCAGGACAAGGGGAGACGCTGCCTCAGCCGCAGCGATGAAGCCAGGGACTCCTCGCAGCGCTTGCTCGTTTGAAAAGCGCCAGCACGTTGGTGCTTCTGGCCTCGGGCTGGGCACGCATGTGTTCCAAGTCTCGGGACCTGCCGTTGTAGGGGACTTTCGCGGCCACGCCGAGGGCTGGGCATGAGCGCGGGCCTTGGATCCCGCTACAGAGCTGTGACACCACCCGCCCCGCGCCAGCCCGGGTCGCCATTCCAGACTGTGGCTTTCCCGGTGGCTCCAGGTCGGTTTTTCCCTGAGACTCTAGTGTGACTTCCAAACTTCTGGGCTCCGGGCACACCTCGGAATTTGCCCCCGCCTCCTGCCGGCTCCCAGAGGCCCCAGAGGTCGCCCGGGGCCGGGGCACTCGGAGCTGGGCGCGCAGTCAGGGCGCGCGGGGCGTCAGGGGGATGAAGTCGTCCTGGCTGCAGTGTCGCAAAGTCACCGGCGCCGGGGGACTCGGGGGACCGCTGCCCGGGTCCCCTTCGGCCCGTGGAGCGAGCGCAGCCCGCAGGGCTTTGGTGGCCCCGGGCCCTCGGGGCACTCTCGGGGGCCGGGGCTGCCGGGCGCTGTCCGCTGGGGGCGCAGAGTACAAGACCCACTTTGCGGCCTCGGTGGCTGACCCTGAGAGGTTCTGGGGCAAAGCTGCTGAGCAGATCAGCTGGTACAAGCCCTGGACCAAAATTCTGGAGAACAGACACCCGCCGTCCACCAGCTGGTGAGTGACTTCTAGGCCAACTCCGATGCCTCTGAATTTTTGGGCGCCAAGAACTCAGACATCCTTGAGATTTGGAATCTGGATTTCGATCAGGAAAGAAAATAGAAACCTGAGACGCTCAGATCTTCCAGTTTGGGTCGAATTTCAGTCTCAGAGGCAGCTGTCTTATCTTTTCCATTACCTGATGGGTCCTGAATTTCCTATAAACTATAGCTTTACCTGTATGACTGGGGATGGCTTGGAACTCCGGGTGTAGGGGGAGGCCTGCCTCCAGGGCAGCACAGGAGCAGGGCGGACACTGCTGCTGTACACAGAAGCGGGCAGTGTAAGGAACTGGGAAAATGCTGCCTTGGGGAGGAAGTGTGCTGAAGGAAGACTTAAATGAAGTCATGGCTGAGTAGGGTTTCCAAGGATGGCTTTGTCTTCTCAAGGCCCATGAAGGGCTCATTGTTAAAGTCCACAAGTTGGAAATGTGGCTGGCGCTGTGATTGCTCCTAACTGTTGGCTGGAGAAAAGTGGACAGAGGCTGGTGACTCAGGGCCTCTCCTAATCAGGGCAAGGTTTTTACACAAGGTGCTAAGCAGCTTGGCACCAGGCGGGCGAGCCGCTTGTCTTTATGAAACTACAGCTTGGAGTGCTCAGAAAGAAATGCAGATGTGGGACAGAAGATGTTGGGTCATGATAGGGATAGTTTTCTTCCTGGAGTTGCAGTTTGAAGCAGTTATAAGCATTGTTTTGTCATTCCAACAAGCAGGATACCTCGCAAAATGACGGCAGACTTGCTAGGATATGGAGGGGAAGGCACACAGTCCGCGAGAAACCGTGTCGCTTGCATCCTCTTAAGGATGAGTAACTGTCAGCTTCTGGCCATTAGGAAAAAAAAATGTCTATAAAAGTTTGGAAAAACATTGATGAGCAATGAGGTCAGGGGAATAACAGGGTCAAATTTGCATTTGAGGAATCCTCCAAGGCAAGAGCGCTGGGAATTGGCTGGAGCGTGTTTTGTGTCGTCATCTGCCTTGTCCTTTCTGTTCGTTTGGAAGTGTTTACAGAATGTTCACTTTTGAATGTGAGCACCTGGCCGCTCCATTTCCATTTTTTTTCTAGAGTATTTGATTGATCCTCTTTTAAGCGCCTACATAGCAAGAGAAGCGCTCAGTATACATCGGTGAGTAAAACATATTCTATTTCCCGGGGGCCAGGAAGATCAAAAACATGGACTCAGGGCCAGGCTATCTGGGCTTGAGTTGTCTTTCCCAGTTACTGACAGTGTTCAGAGCAAAGTTACTTAACCTCTGTGTACTTCGGTTTTCTTAAATGCAAGTACTAGTTTAAGCATTAACTGAGCAAAGGGCTAAGATCATGTCCTGAAAACAGTGGACCCTGTGAATGACAGAGGACAAAGAGATGTCTTTGCATTTTCATGTCACAATCATTTCAGGTGTGGAAAATACCCTTTGAGCTCCTCAGATCAAAACCCAGAAATGATTGTCTCTTCAAATAGTGTGCGGCTTCCTGACTTTGTTCTCCAAGCTAACTGTACATGTTTCTATCCTAAAACATGGTACTGTAATTACTTTATGTGGCCATCTTCACCACAAATCCATTGTGCTGAAATATCAGTTAAGAAGGCACTGGGAGGGGGCTGGGGAATAGCTCAGTGGAATAAGCGCCTGCCTAGCAAGCGCAGGGTCCTGAGTTCAATCCCCAGTACCGCCAAAAAAAAAAGACAAACAAAGAAAGCACTGGGAGCTGAGTGTGGTAGCTCACATGAGTGATAGTATGTGGGAGGCTGAGGCAGGAGGATCTCAAGTTTGAGGCTCATGTGGAGAGTTCAAGGTCAACCTGGATTATTTAAGGAGATCCTGCCTCAGAGCACAAACAAAGGAACAAACAATCAACTGCTAGAACATAAGTGAAAGCAACGCATAGCCAAGTTGGCAGTAACAATGGAGGGGAAAGACAGATTGGAGCTACTCCATTGGGGGGGGTGAAAAGGGTCAGTAAAGGCCCAGGGGAATCCAGAGAAAGTGGAAGTCAAAGTGTCCTGGAAATGAACACAGAGGGCCTGGAGCTTACCTTCCTAACATTTTGGTTTTATTTTTCCTTCTTAAATCCAGTTGCTTGCTTAAAAGTTCTAAGCACTGTGTACATAAAATATTGCCTCTAATTGGAACTTTTACTCAAGGGTCTTTGGATTTTAAAAATTCAGTACATTGCAGGTCACCAACTTTTGATAGTACTTTAGATGAATTATTCATCTTTACATTCTTGGATCATGCAGCCTGACATGTTTCATAGCATTCCAGAAGATCAAAGTGAATTAGCGATAGAACTTTGAGTCTGAATTTATTTAAGTAAGGTGTTTCAGTCTTGCCAAGAATTTTGTTTGGCAGAGCAGAGTTGCACAGGGAAGCAGAGGTGGGATAACAATTTTAAACTATGTTTAGTGTGTAGTTTCACTTTGAATCTGTTATTGTGGTGCATACATAATTTCAGATACTCTGGATTGATTACAAGTTTTCAACAAGTTGGAGAGACTATGCTGTCCCCATTTTTCCCTTATCTATATACTATTAAAGTCTTTGGAAGGAGCGGCAGATGACTTTAAAGATCATAGTCATTTAACAGTATACTGTGGTGAGTTGTGTTGCTCTGTGCCTTTGGGACCTGGCTAAGTGGGTACAGGCATAATTTGATATAAGGAAGCTTTGCCTATGATCTTTAAAATTGTTAGATTGGGGTATGAGAAAGGAAGATGTACACATCTAAATTCTTCAGCAAAGTAAGACTAATTGTTCTTTCCCAATTGGAGCAGAAGTACATGCTGTTACAATCTGTGACGCCCTTCTGCTTCCCAAAGCAAGTAAAACCCTCCTCCTTCATTGAAAATTTGTTGCCATTTTAAATGAAAGTAAATTCCTCTCGGGATCCATAAGCTCATCCTAACATAAGTAGTACTGCATATTTGCTTTAACAGTGGTGCAAACTATACAGTATTTTATAGCCTTAGTGATATAAATATAGACTAGAAATATTTGAGGGAGTCCTTTATAGTGAATGACTCTATAAAATACTTTTCCATCATTGTACTCTCTGAGATCTTGGGGAAACAAATTTCAATTGTGTGTAGGTGTTTTAGGTGTTCAACTTGCTGCAAATAGCCACTTGCCCTTACGGTTACTTTCTTTTTTTGGCACCTGGATATTTTGGATGATAAAGTCTGTTAGACTTCAGTGGAGACACGCAATCAAGAGTGAAACAGTGAGAAATCCTAGTCATTTCATTAATCCTGGAACAACAGATTGGATGTTTTGGGCTACTTTCTTCTGATGAAGTAGACATTCTGCTGCCTAACCTGAAATTGAAACCCAGCTGCCACCTTCTGAAAGATAAGGCCATTCACTTCCCATTCTGTGTTGTGGTTGGTTCTCTGAAGCACCAATTTATCCTTTTCTGTGGGAACACTGCAACCCAGTTTTAGTTTATTTTTTATTTAAACAACATTCGATGTTAAAATTCTCACACAGCACTTGCTTTCAGAGGTGAATATGTATTTGCAATGATTATAAAATGAGAAGGGAAAAAAGACCCTATATATAGATTAAGGGGATTGAGTTAAGCTTGGTTAACATTTCTGTAGTAGAAATAGTATATTGTTTCAACATGGAAGATCCCAGTTTCTTACTAGCTATGACGTTAAGCTTATTTAATTTCTGCCAAGTCTTTAAATGCCTCACAAGAGTTCAAGGATATCAATCACTCCCTCCCTGTGTGCATACTGCAGAGAAACAGTGAAAAGAAATAGTAAGGGAACTCATGATACAGCAGCAAGGGAGAGACATGCATTAAATAAATGACTACAAAAGCATTTAGAGTTGAAGTAAATTCTAGGAAATACAAGAGACAGTGGGAGTTACAATAAATATAATGCGATCCTTTTTAGAAGGATAATGGAAGGGATCTTAAGGAAATTAGATTTGAATGAAGATCAAACTCTATAGAGATTAGGCTTGTGAGAGGAGTGTTTCAGGCAAAGGAAATGGCACCGGCAAAGCCGTGAGGTGTGAAGTGTTCCTTAAATCTTAGCAGTGGAAAGAAGGCTTATGTGTTAGGGCTTAAGAAAAGACAGGAACATTATCAGGTGCTGAAGGAGAGAGCCACGTTGTGAATGAATTTGTGAGTCTTAATAAGGATTTTAATTGTTTTTTCCTGGGTGCAACACCTGTCACATAACAAATGATCCAAATGTAAATTTCCTGTTCTCTCTTCTGCATGGAACAGTACAGGCTTGGATTCAACCTTGACTGCCACTTACTTTCAGGAAGCCCCAATAATCTCACTTATGAGATAAAAATAACAACAGTATCATGTTTTAAGTATGACATGGGGTGGGAGAAGGATGCAAATGTCTACGTAGAAGCTTTGAGCAATGTGGAACGTGAAAGAGATTCTCCATGCGCTAGTTTGTTCCAAGAGGTTTTGTGGAGGGAATTGGTAGGAGTTGAACTGGTTTTGCTTTTTTTGGTACTGGGGACTAAATTCAGGACCTTGTCACTAAGCTGCATCCCTCACCTTTAGTTATTTTCTACTTTGAGAACGGGTCTTGTCAAATCTGTAAGACTGGGTGCAAACTTGCAAGCTTTCTCCTTAGCCTCCCAGAATGCTGGGATTATAGGAATACACTAATATGCCTAACTTCACTGGATTCTAAAATAGGAGTTGGGAAGGAGAAATAGTGTTCGTATGGCAAAACAAATGCAGCAAAAGCAAAGAACTAAGAAAGTGTCAAGTGTCCTTGGAAGAAAGTTATAGTAGGTCAGTTGGCATGTAATGACTTTTCTGAGTTATCAGTGCTTGATTTCACAAGATAGTCACAGGATGGTTTAGAAGGCTTGGAGTACTGGTTAAGGCATTTGCATTGACTTTATCAGCTGCTAATTACTAATGGACAGAAAGCCTGCAGATAGACTTTGTTTGACCTGAGCATAGTATTTTCATTATTTTCTTTTTATTTTTAAGGTAGTTGTCAGTATTAAAATATTAGATTGTTTTTATCTGAAATCTGTTTTTTTCTGTACCAATTCAATTTTTGGCCTTTTTTGAAACACACACACACACACACACACACACTCAGCAAAAGGTCCCAAATATCAACTTTTCATTGGAAATGAGAAGCTGCTGCTGTCCCTTTCAATGGCACTTGTGCTGGTTTGTGTCCACTGTCATAAGACCACTATTGCATCATGCTCGGTTGGCTCTGGTCATTAACTATGGCCGTCATGAGCATTTTTATCTGTAGTGCTTACTAAGGCAGTGGTGACCCATGGGAAATTTTTCAAAGTGAATAATGGGAAGAACATAGTATCAGAGACCCTTGTTTACCTCAGATTTCAAGATTTGGGGGTGATAGGGAAGAAAAAAGCTTGGAAGTAACAGAGTAAGCTAACGTGAAGTACTGTGTCTAATGAACCAGAGTAACAGTAGGAGAAGCAGGAGAGAAACTTAAGGAGTCAGAATCAAATTAGACTCAATGACCACCTGGAAATGAGCTATTGTGAAAAGAAGAAGTTATTGTAAGAGCAAGAGTATGAATCAAATGCCCCAGTGGAGGCATTAATTAGGCAATTAAAGAAAGGAATTGAAACCCTAGGAGAGAGTTTGGTGTAGAATTATGGACTTGAGTAAAAGTTGCAGAGATAATGGTTAATACCTTGTGAGTGCCGAGAGCAGGGGAAGAGCCAGGGGCTCAGGCGCCATAAGCAACACCTTAAGGATTCAACTTGAGGGAGAAGCACAGGAAACAGTCTGTGGGAATGCAGGAGACATGTTCAAAGAAGCACAAGAGGGAAAAGCGAAATATTTCAGTATGATAGAGTGCAAATGAACAAAGAGATAAAGGCAGGGAAGTCAATAGTTGTCAAAAGCTCTAGCAGAGTTTTGAGGCTATAGAGAAATTAGCTGTGACTCAGATCCTTGGTGAGTTTTAGTAAGGTGCTATCAATGGAGAAATGAAGGATAGATCCAGAATACTGCACTGCAGGGTGAGCTGGTGATAGGCAAGACCATTTTAAGCATTTGCTTGGCAGTGACAGGGACAATACACAGGACAACTGCATGTTGAAGGACGTGGGTCATATAAAATATAGTTTCTTTCCTATCTATCTTTCTTTTCACCCTAAAGAGAAACTTAACTTTAAAAGGAGAAGTGAAAAATTCTGTCATGGAGGAATGAAGGGAATTTTGGCTATTTTGAAATGGATTGCTCCACAGGACATCCTGTTCTTCCAAGTTGAGCCTGCTGGCCTGCATGACCACCTGCTTTTCCTTCTCCCTCCCTCCCTGCCTCCTTCCCGCCAACTCTTCCTTTTGATTTTGGATATTTATTTTGGATACTAAAAGTTCATGGAATAAACAGGATAGAAACACCTAAAAGATGTGATGAAGAGCTACCTAGTAGTTCTATGTTTTATATTTGTAGTGAACATTTGATTGGGAGTCCATCAGGAAAGTTAAAGACATGGTTAAAGAGATGAAAGAATTAGTTTTGTTTAATGCTCTCTCTGAGCCAAAAACTACAAGACACTTTGTCCTGTTTTTTCATTATTGTTTCCCTTCAGTGCTGCAAGTTTCGGTACACTCTGCCCATCCTACATGATAGGATTGAAGCCAAATTATATACTCACAAGGCCATGCAGCTATTTGATAGATGGCAGAACTGGTTAGTCACAATAACTCTAGTGGTCCTGGTTTTCAGCCCAGAATTTTACCTACAAATACTTAGGCAATGTTTCCTGAGGCCCAGTGCCAAATCTTGAATGAATTAAACTAGACTTTGGATTGAAGAATTATCCAAAATTAAAGGAGGCAAAAGAAACCTGAACCAGATGCAGTACATAATTCTGAATTGGATATTTTTCTGTAATTTACATTTCGGGATAATTAAAGAACTTGAATAGGGTTTGAGGATTAGGTGGTAGTAGTGTGTCAATGATCACATCCTGAATTTGATGGTTATGCTGTTGTTCTTTAGAACAATATCTTTATTTGCAGTAATTATGAACTAACTTGCCCTGGGATGATCATATATCATGTCAGTAAGTAGTTCAGAGGGTAAGAAGTTATACTTGCAGTTGTTATGTGAGTTTGAGATTGCTTCTAAAGGAAGCAAAGCAAGAAAAATAAAACATACAGTGTGGATATTATGTAAAGAGAAAATCCAAGGCTGGGAATATAGCTCAGTGGCATAGTGCCTGCCCGGCAAGCGTGAGGTTGTGAGTTCAATTTCTGCTACCACAAAAAAAGTCTTGCATTCTGTAAGCAGAAAATCCATTTAGTCTCCTTATAGAGCTTTTGTGCTTGAGCAAAAAGATACTTAGCCACTTTAAACTGAGAACTTGCTGGTTTCCTTTTTAAAATACTAATAATTTATGAAAATTTTCATATTCGTTCAATTAAACAGTGCAGATGACATGTATTCATTGTGCATAGTGTGCATGTTTTGAAGTTTGTGTGGAATGGTTAAATCTAACTTAGACATTATCTCACAGTTACCCCTTGTGGTGAGAACACTTTCCATTCACTTTCTTAGAGTTTTTCAGGAAAGCAATCTATTCAGCTACTGTAATTTTAAAATTATCTTTAATTCTAGCTTGAATGAGAGTTTTATCTAACATTTGCCTTTGAAAACTCTAAATTAAATGAATTTATTCATAACATTATGCACAGTAGAGTTATATTCAAAATTTGAAATGATTACTTTTTATAAATATAAAACATATTTTAAGAAGTCAGCATGAAAAATCACCAGTTAGAAATAATGCCCTTCAGAATAAACTCATCAAGAGAGACTGATTTTAAAAGATGGGCTGTATTGTGTATTTTGAAGGTCAGCAGCTTGGTGTTGTGCCGTATCTAATTTTCTCAGCCTGTCATGCTGCTGAACCTTCAGGACAGAATGGAGTGAACTACAGGCTTGCTACAGTTACATAAGAAGGAGGGATTGCCTGGCAAATGGCACAATCAGTGAACAATGGAAATTCAATCAGCTGTAACAGATCAACTACCAGGTGCTAGGGGAAAATCCAAACCCTTAGCATCTCCTGGACGGCAGCTCCCATTTCCTTTGTTCATGCCATGTATTGTTAGTTGAGTGGAAAAATAATCCAGTGGTTGAAGTTATTTAGTCCTGTGTTTTTTTTTTTAATTCCACTCTTGTAAGCAATAAGCAGCAACTCCATGAAGGAGATCACTGTTTTCCACTGTGGTGTGACATTTGCAAGAGACAGTGTTAGAGGCTAAGTCTTTGCTATATATATATTACAGTTTTAAGAAGTGTATGTGAATGTAAAACTCAAATCTTTTGTCCAAACTCTATGTATACAGCACTTGTTATATCTAAGGTATTAATTATATTTGCTTTGGTCTGTATCGAGGTGGAATGAAGCAAGACAGTGCATAAAAAGGTGAGGTTACTATTTTTATAGCGTGTAGGAAAATTGAAGTTGAAGAATTTTAAGTTTGAAAGAGTCCAGTATAAAGTAAGGTACATAAACACAGATGCTCCTTAGGATGCTAAATTAAAGAAGGATAGGTTTAGATAAAGAGCAGACTTTAAGATAAAAACATTAATTGCTCTAAGTAGGAAACAGCAGGGAGATCTACAGATCTTTGACCTAGAAGCTAATTCTGGACAACAGGAATATCTTCTTAAGTACCATGTTACAATAACAGCACCACCCAAGGTGCCCTTTCAACTTGTCTCTGCTGGATACATAAGCCAAGTAGCAAAATTTGAGACGTTAAAAACAATTGAGATGAAATCTTAATGTTTCAATTTGCATTTCTCCAGTAACTAATGATGTTAAACATTTTTTCATGTGTTTATTTGCCATTTGTATTTCTTTATCTGAGAAATGTTTATTCATCTCAGCTGCCCTTTGGATTGGGTCTTTGAATTTAGAGGGGCTGATGTTTTTTAATTCTTTACATGTTCTATAGAGAATACCTTTGTCTGATGGACAGTCAGCTAAAATTTTTGCCCAATTTGTGGGTTTACTTTTTACTCTGATGGTGATTTCTTTACATGTGCAGAAACTTTTCAGTAGGATGAGATCCTAGTTGTTTATTCTTTAAAGTATTTCATGGGCAGGTTGGCTTTTGTTCATGAACTGTCTCCTACCCCTATGTCTTCAAGATTTTTACATACTTTCTCTTCCAATAGACTTAGTGTTTCTGTTTTAGTATTGAGATCTGTGATCCATTTTGACTTGAGTTTGGTACATGGTGATAGACTGGGATCTATTTTCAGTCTTTGGCCAGTGGCAAGCCAATTTTGCCAGTACCATATATTAAAGAGGCTATCGTTCTCCCAGTGAGTTTGTTTGGCCCCTTTGTCAAAGATTAGGTGGCTGAATGTGTCTGTGGTTATGGCTACCTCTTCCAGTCTGTTCCATTGATCCTCAGGTCAGTTTTTTAGCCAGTACCATGTTGATTTTTAGCTTTGTAGTATAATTTCAGGTCAGGGATTATGATTCCACCTGACTTGCTTTTGTTGCCCAGGATTGCTTTTGCTATTCTGGGTCTCTTCTGCTTCCAGATTAATTTGAGGAATGTTTTCTCTAGATCTGTGAGGTATGCTAATGGTAGTTGGATGGGAATTGCATGGAAACTGTTTAACAATTTTGGTAGTATGACCATTTTCACAATGTTGGTTCTTCCTATCCATGAGCAAGGAATGATTTTCCATTTATTGAAATACTCTCCAATCTCTTTTTTCAGAGTACTGTGATTTTCATTGAATAGGTCTTTTACTTTTTTTGTTAGATTGATTCCTAAATATTTCAATTTCTTGGATGCTATTGTGAAAGGTATGGGTTCCTTAATTTCTCTCTCAATCTGTTTGTTGTTTGTGCATAGGAATGCTATTGATTTTGGGGTGTTGAATTTGTGTCCAGCTCCTCTGATGAATTTGTCAATTAATTGAAGGAGTCTTCTTGTGGAGTTTTTGGGGTCTTCCACGTAAAGTATAATGTCATTGAGCTTTCACCTCACCTCAGTAAGAATGTTTGTCATTAAGAAATCAACCAATAACAAATGCTGGCGAGGCTATGGAGAAATAGGAACTCTTCTCCACTGCTGCTGGGAATGCAGGCTGGTGAAACCCCTGTGGAAATCAGTTTGGAGATTCCTCAGCAAACTAGGTCTAGAGGTCCCATTGAACCCAGCTATTTCCCTTCTGGATATTTTCCCAGAAGATCTGGAAACATCATATCATAGTGATATATGTGCTCCCATGTTCATAGCAGCACAATCTGTAATAGCTGAAGTATGGAAGCAACCCAAATGTGCACCCACGGAGGATTGGATAAAAAACTGGTGGCACTTCTATATAATGGGATATTACTCTGCTATAAAGAAAGATAAACTCAAGGCTTTTAGAGATAAATGGTCGCAACTAGAGACCATAATCATAAGTGAAATAAATCAGAACTGCATATGTAAGCAATGTATTGTCTCATTAGTGTAAGAACCTGAAAAAGTGAATAAAATTAGGAGGTATGATAGACATTGTGAAATGAAAGGAAAATGCTCAAAAGTAAGGGGCAACTGGGGTGTGGGAAAGCAGAAGGGAAAGAAGAGGAAATCGTGTATGTGTTTAGACACAGGAGAGCTAACAGTTTCACTACTGTGCTCTATTGCTTTACTGAAAGGAACAGTTAATGATTACTTGTTTGATCACTATTGCATGTCTCTATTTGTTTTCCTGAGAAAACACTTTGAAGATGTCAATCAGTAATACAACAAGCATTGTTAATTTCCTACCACTTTTTTTGTAAATATTGTTTGTATTGTTCTTATGCTATTTTATAAATGGATGTCTGTTTGCTAATATGTTTTCTTTTATTTTGAAAATAAGTTAAAAGACAATTGAGAAGACAAGGGAAAAAAGAATGATCAATGTCTATTGTGGATCTGATATATATAATGTACATTATGTGTAATATGCATAATTTAGTAGGATAAACTTTTTCATCATTGAAGGAACAGAAAATCAGTATTAGTGACCACTTGTTCAATAACTTTATGCTAATAAATGCACAGGCACTCTTTTCTTTAATCCAACTTTACTTTCTCCCCACAGTTTCTCTAATTTTCATTGATTCTCAGTTGAGAGTTAAGTATGACTTTAAACCATAAAAATAATGGCAGAATGGGGGTATTTTGAAATGGACTGTGATGGGCACTTCTGTTCTATGTGATTTCTACTCTCCTCCCTTCTCTACTCTACAGCACACAGGAGGATTAGAGAAATGCAATACAGAGAATCAGATGTCACTTCAGCATGAGGCATGTAGTTTCCAGGACTTCAATCTTTCTCCTGTCTCACCTGCCTGGCTCTCCCTGGAGGCACATGTAGGAGAGAAGCAGTGTGGACTGGTGAGCAAAAATGCTTTGAGGGAGTGCACCTGAGCACACAGCGGAATGGCCTGAGTAAGAAGTCAGCGTTTCTTTCTGCAAGTTCCTGAGATTTTGCTGTTGTTGCTATACAACTGTGAGGAAAATATCTTTACTGGTTGTAGAGGAAATAATAAAGGTTTTATAGGTCTGTTTGAATTACATGTACTAACATACAAAAATGGAGTCAGGCATATTACTAACCTTACTTTACCTTATTCATGTTATGATCCAGGCACAATTCCAAATGCTTTAATTTATTTAGTGCTTGTAACAATTTTGTGAAATAGGATCAATTTTTATTCTCTTGAATGGGCATGAAAGTGGGGGTAGAGAGGTCTTAAGAAATTTGCTCACACTCGCAAAACTAGTATATATGTAGTAGATACTATATTTGCACCTATTCAGTATGAACTTAGTGTCTGTAGTCCTAAATCATTATGTTGCTTCTACAATGTCTCAGTTAATTTTAGATTGTCTGTCTGCTAAAACATTTAAAAGCACGTTAACTTTTTAAAACAATTGTGGTATTAGAAGAGCATAAAATATGGATCTGCAGCTTGGAAATAGTTGGTAAATATCTATGTTAGGTACAGAATAATAGATATACTTGGAAAAAAGTAAATCCTGTGTTTCATTGTTTACAACATTCCCAAAGCTGGAGGGAAGAAAGCTTTACATTAGTTGGCAACTACTGTGTTCAGGACAGTAGAAAGTGATATTTATTCCCTACTTAGAAGTGCTGGGTTGGTTTTCTTGTTAAAGGAAAATCCATAATGACCACATTATTCACTGTGTGTAGTTTGCCTTTAGTGCTATTTTTATGAGACTATAGTGATAAATAGCTTAATTAATTCATCTAATTATGGATAGCTGAAAATATTTTCTTTCCTCCAACCTCTCAGTGAAAGAAAACACTAGGATGTGTGGTAGTTGTGTGATCATGAAAATTGTTGATTTAATTTTCTTTTTAAGCATGCATGTGTAATATTTCTTTGAGTTTTCCTTTCACTATCCTTTCTCCTGATCTTAGTTTCCTGCTGCGATCTCTTAGGAGAGATATGCAGGTGGACAGACCTTGATAAATGGCACCTCTTAAGGATACAGAGAAGTTGCTCAGGAGTCTTATTGTTTCTACTGCTCTTAGTTCCGGTAAGAGTCCTCCGTCTCGGTCTTTGTCTCTCTCTGCCTCTGTCTCCATCCCCATCTCTGTCTGTCTCTCTCTCTACCTAGTTCACGATGCTCTTGGTGGTCACTTTGCTACTGAGCTACACCTCCAGCCCTCTCATATTTTTTGACTCTAAGTCAGGGGTGACTTGTAATCTTTGTTACTTCTCTATGTTGTTCCATAGATGCTGTCATATTTGGAAGAATAAATCAACTCAATATATTAAATACTTTCTTTGAAGGGAGCCAAAATAAGACATGGGTTATTTGGAGAGCCTGTGATAGACTGAGTAGGAGATGCTTGTGTATTTATTCTCTAGCTTGTAATACAGCCATTCTTTTCTCTTAAACTGATATATTGCTTCTCAATTATGGTAATAATAATAATAAAGATAGTAATAATGATAATAAGATCAAAACAAGCCACCAGCAGAGCAATGGCAGTGTACTGATAATTGAGCACTTGCTCAGCGTCAGCCTCTACGCTCAGCATTATCTCTTTGAACCATCACAATGACCTTTGAATGGGTGCAGTTATAATGTGCTTTTATAATTATAAACTGAAGCACAGAGAGATAAGGGATTTGTCTGAAGTCATACAGTGGTGAACTTAATTTTCAACTTACTTGGGTCACACTGTGGAGCCCAGTTTTTGTAATGAGTTTCAACTACATTCTAACTGCTTAGTTGCAATATGATTCCTTTAACAACAAAATCTAGAGACATTATAGAATTTTTTAAAATTAATTATTGATTTTAACTTCCTTTCTCCTAATTTGTCCTCTGTTTATTTGTATTTTTAAATTTTTTAAAAAAATTTTTTTGTGTGTATTTTTGAGCCAGAGTCTCACTATGCAGTTCAGGCTGGCCTGAGCTCATGTTGTATCTCAGCCTGGTTTCAAACTCACAGCGATTGTCGTGCCTCAGCTTCCCGAGTGCTGGAACTATAGGAGTGTTCCACCATGCCCAGTTGTCCTCTGTTATGCATCTTAGAGGAATGTAAGTCTTCATTGTTTTTCTAAATTACCTATGTTTTCTTAATTTCACTTCTTTGTGGTGTCTAAGTTTTACCACGAAATCATCATGAAAAGAACATGAATCTTGTTTTCTTTCAAGCTATTTTGTCAAAACTTCATCTCCATTTTGTCACTCACTATACACCCACTTTATATGATCACACTCTACTGATACTTTCTTTACCAGTGATATAATGTGTTTCCACCAGGCAGTGAGAGCGCATGCATCAGATCTAACTCACATTTGTTATCTATACACTATGCACAGGGCCTTGTGTTTATCAATGGAACTGATTTTAAAACTTTATCGTGCGTAGATTAACCTTATTACTCTATCCCATAAAGCTGGTTTCCTGTGAATTTGATAATGCCTGAATTATCCATCCAACCAGAACCCCAAAGGACCTAAGTGTCCTCTCTGTTGAGACAGTTTCAAGGTTCTGTTGCCTTCATTTCCCTGCTAATAAGAGTAATCACACATGATATGCACTGTGTAGTTGTTACCTTGTGAAAATACGGGCGATAAAATCTGTTTTGTTTTATAGTGAACTCTACTCTGAATTACCTTTGCCTGTTGAAGTGTGAATAACTAGATGTCACAGCTTCCATTCTGGTGCGTACTGGCCATTTTCTAAGCGATGAATCCTTTGATAAACAGCCGACTAATTTTAATGTTATTCCTCTGTCTAGACTTTCATGTTTTAGGGGAAGTGCTAATAAGCAGAAAGGTGAGGAGAAGAGAAAGAGCAAAAGAGAGAATAAAGGGAGATAGTGGGCCTGGCTAGGATAATTAAGTGGGCTGCACTGTCTTCTAGTTTCAAATTGTGGACCTGCTAGTGGAAGATGCTTCATCGGCAAATGCAGCCTGTAGCCATGGAGGGAACTAGCAGAGGTGTAGTGACATTGTGCTCTGATAGCCTGCAGGATACAGGTAGGAAAAGAAAGGAATAATATTAATTATTTTGCTTAATGTTTGAAGTTGCAACTAGTGTTTAGTCTACTTACATTTATCTTTGATAAAAGGTCTATTATTTTTGTGTCTTGTATCAGGGTATTTTGGTAAGAAGTAGAAGTGAGAAGTTGGAGAGAGATGTCACGTGTTTTCATTAAGAAGTTTTGTAAATACAAGACCTAGATTTTAAGACTTTAGTCTGAATTCATTCATACTGACACTTCTATATTCATAAGTAATTATGATTAAAATTTAAGCGCATGCCACTTTTCAACTATACTAGGAGAACTATTTTAAATTTTAATCATTCTAAGTCAAGAAAGTAAAGAAAAAATAGAAAATTTACCACGCTGAAATATTTAAAATACACTTAGTATACTCTGGGTATACTGTTTTTCTTTTGAAATTTTATTTTGAAATAATTGTAGACCCACAAGAAGCTACAAAATTAATGCATAGTTGTCTCTATATCCATTCCCTACCGTCTCTGGATGGTAACACTTTCTGAAACTATTGTATATATTGGATTTTATCAAATGGATTTTATCAAAACCAAAACTGACATTGGGAGGATGCAATGAATTTAATTTTATAGGCTGTATTCAGATTCACCTACTTTTATTTTCACTCATTTTTATATGTGTATGTTATGCCTTTTAAAATGTATTTATTTATTTATTGGTTTTTCGATACAGTGTCTCACTACATGGTTCAGGCTGGCCTTGAGCTCACTATGTAGCCCAGGCTGGTCTCAAACTCCCAGCAATCCTCCTCTGCCTCAGCTGCCCGAGTGTTGGGATTACAGGTGTGCGCCACCACGCCTGGCTCTTTTTAAAATTTAGAAATTATTTGCCCTTGTCTTTGATTCTCTAGATCCGTCTCCCTTTTTTTTTAGTTACAGGAAATTGGAGTTTACTAGTCATATTATTTGATAGCTTATTTTCCCATATGTAATAAATTGTAATTTTTTTCACTCTGCTCCATGATTTTGCATAAATACAGAGTATTTTAACAAAGTAGGTGAACATGAAATTGTCATACAATCCCTTTATATTGGCATTGAGATTATTTCTTTTTATTGGACTTACTAGACATATTTCATCTACGGACATGGCCTCTTATAGCCTTACCTATCCCTCTATTTCTCTCCCTCAATCTCTCTGGTGTGTGTTTCTGATAAATTCTTACATTTCTGAGTAAAAATGTAATTATGTACTTTTTGATGTATATTATCAAATTGTTCCCCAAAATTAATAAATATTGTGGATGAATTCTCATGGTCTTTTTGTTTATGAAATATTTAAAGATTGATTAAGAATAACTTAGAGTACTCTCAAGCCACTTGGTGAAATCACATTCTGTCACATTTGCCTAGACCTTTTAATTGTAAGCAATAAACCTATGTTTCCTGTTGTATGTCTCCCAATTCCTTAGTCTTCCTTGAAGCAATCACAGAAAGCTTTAACTCAATGGAGTTGGGTGTGGTGGCACACAACTGTAATCGCAGTACTTGTGAGGTTGAGGCAGGAGGATCCCCATGAGTTCTAGGCCAGCCTGGGCTGCATGAGCAAGTTCAAGGCCAGGTTGAACTACATAGTGAGACCCTGCCTCAAAAAAAAAAGACTCAATGGAATGAAAACGTTCTTAGACACTCAAAAGTGATTATATCCCTCCTCTTTAATAAGACCTTGTACTCAACATCTCTTTGGAAATCTCTAAATGCTGAGCAAAATGAGTCCATGAAAATGGTGTCTACATTCTGGGAACCTCGCATGTAGGGAAAGTTTCGTGAGCATATCTTAGCCTGTCATTCTGCAGGAGTTATAACCGTATTGAGGAAGAAATGGAGAGGTAAGATGAGGGTATAACATGAAAACAGGAAAACATGTGCCATCCTGAAGTTCTCAGACCATAAAATATTTGTTTCACTGTTTATCTACTTCTCCCATTTCTCCCTCCGATTTCTCTATAGCTAGAATATGATAAAACTGTGTGACCAACTGTGTTGCTCTTCCTTTGTGTGGCGGTGTTGCTGCTGTCTCCTCCCTTTATATTCCTGTCTCTCTCTTCTCTCTGTCTCTCTCCTCTTTCTCTCGCTCTCTCTTTTTCCGCCTCTCTCTCTTCTCTCTTCTTCATTTCGTTGCTGTTGTCATGTTACCATCAGGCTTAAATGGTGAGAGGCATCTCCTGCTTCCGCCAGTGAGTACTAGGTGGTATTAGAGAGGCACACTCTCCCTTCTGCCACCTCCCGGCTGTCTGTGTAACCCTAAGACTTCTTAGGGGCCCCTTCTTGCAGACCCTGGAGACATCCTAGGTTGTCGGTTGTGTTTTCTGGGAACTTAGTCTGATTTAGAGTTTGGTTCCTTTTGAGCTTCCCATGACTTACTTTGAGGTGTTTGATTCTGGACCTTTATTGCTAGGAGTGTCCAACATGTTAACATGAAGGGGCTGCTGTAATGTTTGTTTTCTCTTTTAAAAAAAAAAAATATTTACATATATGCTTGCAGAGCATTATGCTTGATTTCAATAAGCTTATGCTTGAAATAGAAATTTGTCAAGATCTCATCTTTTGATTTTGATCAATAATAAATCAATTCATTGTAATTCTATATTGTCCTTCTTTACATTTCTAACTAGAAGTTATTTCCTTTCACTTCAGTTCTCTATTTTTCCTATAATTTCCTTTAGAATCCAAATAAAACAAGATAATGTGGTGTCCTTGCTTTCTTCTTTGAATTTATTGTCAGGCATGACTCACAAACTGAATCTCTATGATCATCCATTCAGGCCTTTGCTCCTCATTGACAGTGGATTCAGATAACAGGTATTGATTTCCCGAAAGCCTTTCTTTCTACTCTTTTTTTCCTGTTGGCTGTGTTTCTCTTCATTGGCAATTCAGTCACTCTTAATCCGAGATGACCTGGCTGGCTGCAGGTGTCTGAGCTCCCTTTTCAGGTAGAGCCAGGGCAGTCTCTGGCCAGAGCTATTGTCATGGGCTCTACCTGCATGTACACAGGGAGAAAGAAAGGACTGGGAGGATGAAAGGCCCCGCACCCCGCCCATTTGGTTTCTCTATTAAGATAACTGTCTGTCCTGCAGAGAGATGTGCTTTACAAGTACTTCTGCAAAAACAATGTCCCTGGTGGTTAGATTAACATGAAGTTATTCTGCTGCTCGAAGTAAGCAGTTACCCAATTTGGAGGGTTTCTGGGAACAGTCAGTTGATACTGTCCAAAGTCAAGAATCTGCAATTAAGATGGGATGTCAGTGTGCGAATAAAGCAACATGATGCCCTCTTAAAATGCTTAACGCCGCCTCTGTGCTTGCAGTGGTACTCTTTTGAGCTAGTCGTTGTTTTGGTTGAACATTGATCCTTTACCTTATAAAACCCTTTTCTATTAATGTGGGTTAATGTGTTGGAAGTAAACTACTTCAATTTCTATCCATTCCCATTTGCTGGAAAGAACCAGTGAGATATTAATGAATTATGGTGTGGTTTCTGTCTACAAGAAGCAGAGATTCTAGAAGGACTCAAAGATTACTCAAGGAGCACAGAGCGCGGTGCCCACCGGGAGCCAACTAGAGGCGCGAGGACCAGCGCGCGCCACTCTCCTTGTGGCGACTCGCTCCAACCGACGGGCAGTGCGTCGGCGGTTTGCGGTCGTTGGTCCCCGGGATTTAAGGTCGACTTCTGAAGACCGCAGGGGAACTGCAGCCATGAATGAAGAAAATACGGACGGAACAAATGGATGCAGTAAAGTCCGGACTGGCGTTCAGAATGAAGCAGCACTGCTCGCTTTGATGGAAAAGACTGGTTACAACATGGTTCAAGAAAACGGGCAAAGGAAATTTGGTGGTCCTCCTCCAGGTTGGGAAGGTCCACCTCCACCTAGAGGCTGTGAAGTTTTTGTAGGAAAAATACCTCGTGATATGTATGAAGATGAGTTAGTTCCTGTATTTGAAAGAGCTGGCAAGATATATGAATTTCGACTTATGATGGAATTTAGTGGTGAAAATAGAGGTTATGCTTTTGTGATGTACACTACGAAAGAAGAAGCCCAGTT